>JAADYS010001304.1:0-13207 GCA_012931995.1 Fusarium albosuccineum
ACCTCAAAGAGGGTTAAAAGAGCCTTGTTTTTTCTACAAAGGAAATGCCATTTGAGCTAATTTTAATAACAATGAGAGCCCCACAATAGGGCTTGTGCTCGGCCAATCACAGGGCGGGATTTCCGTTACAACAGCTGTTCAATGAGTCTTTGCTGGTCTTTGAACCGTGATTCGTCAAACAAGGTGCGCCACATCCCGCGACCACATAGAAGCTATCGTATTGTCCAGTTCCTGTCGAAGCCTGAGTCAATGAAGCGGGGCCCAAGAGGCAAGACGAATCATGTATCTCTGCTACGGGCCATTTCGGACCACTTCGAATGCAGTGAGAAACAGGCTGCCATCGCCTCAGACGCTGTCGACTTCTTGTTCCGGTGGTTAGCCGTGAATCAAGGCTTGGCCGCGCGGCTCCCGTCGGAGTCGGATAACCTCGACGCCAAGCCGGGGTCGGGGGTCATCCCGGGCCCGGCCCGCCACCGCCGGGGATTTCTGCCTTTGCCTTAGCGCGTGCGGTGAACGAGAGGTGAACGAGATACACACGCTGATATGATAAGTAGGAGAGAATTATTGACGAGGAGCGGGGAAGCTGTAAGCGAGTGCGGGCGCTGATGTTACAGAACGGCAAAGCCCGCTCCTACAACTCCCAGGTTGTCAATCCTTTGGTGGGTCACAGTGGTCGCACATAATCGTCACTCTCTGAGGGTTTTTTTTTCATGAATTGAGTTTCCGCATTACGAGCTTCCAGAAGCGTCAACTACCGCCGCAGGATTGCATGGGGACTTTGCATAGCGCTTACAGGGTCTCGATGTCAAGATACGGGCTGCCCGTAATACCAATACCCCACCGTTGCATCGCATCGCAGAGATCATCCATGGCGCAACTTGATGTAAACCTCCATCGGCGGCCTTAGCCACGTCACGTATCCCTTCTGGTCGTCCATCCAGTCCTGTGCCTTTTCGCTTAACCGCATGTCGAATTTCCACAGCGCCCGGCCTAGGATCAGTCTCCCCTCGGCATATGCCAGGCTTTGCGTTTTATGTCAGCTGCCTCGGCTATAACAAATCATGACGAGAGGATTACGTACCTTCTGCCTATGCAGTTGCGTGGGCCGACGCTGAATGGCTGCAGAACTTCTCGGCGGTCGTCCGGGAATTCTGCCACGTCGATGAAGCGCTCTGGGATGAACTCGTTTGGCCGGCTAAAGTTGAGAACCGAGTGATAGGCAGCGTAATGATTAACCCCTACTGAGGTCTATCCAGTCGTCATTGTTAGTAAAATTCTGTGGTTGATAAATAGGATATTCTGCCTATAATCAGGAATACGTACCCCACCGGGAACATATCCGCCATCGATCGTGGCTCCGCCTTTTGGGACTTGTCGTGGAAATTGTGCTACAGCTGGTGAATACAAGCGCAAGCCCTCCTCGAGGACAGCAGCAAGGTACGGTAGACGGTCCGTATTATCAATGGTCATCTCGTCATCGCTCGAAAACGAAGTAGTCAGTTCCTTCACTAGCTTCTCCATCTTGTCTGGGTATAGAAGGAGCAGAAATAGGGTTCCAGACAGCAACGTAGCCGTAGTTTCGCTGCCTGCCTGAAGAAGAGTGGCCGAGTTACTCAGCATCTCACCAAACGTGAAACCTTTACCAGGCGGTTGGCGCAAAATGTGTTCCATAAAGTCTGGACGGGAGGCGTTGTTGTTGACTCGTCGTGAAACTTTTTCGTGAGTCAACTTCCGGTGCCCGTCTTGACCTCTAACGGCATCTGAGGCGACCAAGGTATCCACGATCTGGCGTGCATGCCGACTCAACAGAGGTATATGCTGCAGGACGCGATACTGCATCTGAGCCTCCTCGATTTGATTCAGCTTGAGAAGCCACTCAGTTGCACCATTTTCGAGACATCCAAATGGCTCTCCAAATGCAAGATCCCCAATAATATCAAACGTGACAAAGTTGAACCATTGGACCATATCCACAGGTGCTTCGCCGTGCTCACAAGCTCGACCAAGCCTCTTGATAAACAAGTTGACATAGTTTTGGATCAGAGGCTCCTGCTCACGCAGAGACCGTGCTGAGAAACCAGGAGAGTATAGACGCCGGTAACGCGCGTGTTCCTCGTGGTTTCCGTTCACGATATGGGGCGCATCGGGGTTCCTGACGTAGAATTCAGGGTCCTTGACCATTTCTTGAGCTCGTGTCTTCTTGTGGGAGTAAATATCCTTCCAGGCTTGGGGATTGATGAATGACAGATTGTTGGGAGCAATTCGCACAACCGGTCCGTATTTTTCATGAAGTTCCTGCATCGCACGATGGTGGAAACCAGTCCACATTGCCGCTAGATATGGGATCTTGGTCGCCGCTCGAAGTCGAGGGCCAGGATATCTCGCCAAGGGATGGAAAAAGACATTATAGATAGTTGATCCCACCAAGTAAAAAACGATCTCTCTTCATTAGCGAATTGTCACTAAGTGTTGACTGTTCTTACTCACAAGTGTCAAGGTGCTAAGGACTATATGCCGAATATTATGTATAGTCCAGGCAAAGCCAGCCTGACTGAGATCTGCCCAGTCAGACATTGTAAATTTCTATTACCCTGGGCCTCGTAATTTCAACACGAAGTATGTCATTGGAGCGACGTGCCTACGTTTATATGTGATGGACCTTCCGCATAGAGACTTTCTGTCACGGAATCCTGAGATCACGACACACTTGAGCTATTTGGTGTAGAAACATAAGTTCCTGCTGTGACTCTCCACATTAATTCAACCCCGCTGATAAGAATTGATATTTCTCTATGTAGGTAGATATTTGAAGCTCAGCAATACCATGTCTCATTCTCAATGACCGAGTTTCAGAAAGCCACCATTGATCAATACTTCATCGCTTCTTCGTCCACAGGTCAATCTACCGGCACGAGTCAGTCAAAAGTCTTGAGCACAAGAACCCGTGTCAGACATCCAAGATCGTGGCCACAATCTTTCTTCTCGTACCATCGCTTGTCATCGCCTTGATCCATCACGTAACCCGATGCGAGTTGATCCTCCAAGATCCTTTGTACTTGGCCCTCTGGGATCTTCTGCTACTCTCTTTCCTCATCAGCACTGGCTGCTGCAATGATTGATGCAACGACTGCTGCATCGGCGGCGTAGCGTGCAACAAAAGTCTAGAAGTATTCTTGATGGCGACAGAACGGGGAGGTTACACCAAAGGTGACATCGCCTCCGCCGATCCTCCCCGTACCGACGCACCAGATCGCGAAATCGACACGCGTAGGCCTATCATAGGCGCGGCTTCGAGCCGACATCTGGTCAAGCATTCCGGGAGATGAATCCTTCGGGTGCCGAGATTTGAAATCTGCCGAGGCTTTGTCGATGGAGACTAAGAATTAATGACCTACCTAAAACAGAAGGTAACTCTTCTTGGTATTTAGCGAGTATCCATTCATTCCTTCTGCACTTCAACTGCACCTCGCCCAACTGCTGAGTGTTTCTTACTGCCGACTTAGTGCCGACGTCATATGCCAATTCCCAACCGCAATTGGGCCTCGTACGGACAGGGTTGCAGGGATTGCAAAGGTTGAAGAGTGGTTCTTCAGCTCATGACTCAACTCATTATTGGTCAATTCGGAATGTTTGTGGCAAAGTACTTATCAGCCAAGTTGTTATCTCAAGAAACTTGTTGTTTACCCGCGCGGCATGAATATATCCGATAATATTCCCAACGACCTCTCGCTTCTGCCCCACAGACACGTATACTGAGAGCTGCAAGAGGTCAGACTAATGATCAACTGTTCTACTCACTTTCCTACTTCAAAGTAGTTTCCTCATCCCTCGTGAAACTTGAACGCTCAATTTTCCATGTGATTGGTCAGACTAAAGCCCCATCCCGGCATCAGTTTCAAGGCATATGATTCTGACTGGATGCGTGATTTCTGCACTTATCCTGCGTCTTTAGGTAGATCACAACACACCTTCATATTATCCTAAACTACACTACCACCTGTCATCAAGGCAGCCACATAGGCAGATGCAATGGCGCTGTGCTGTGGAGCTCCATAGTATCCGCATAGCCCGACACATGCCCGTCCACCTTTGGCCGTCGGGTAAAGACGACCAGCATGTCCCTAGTTGCCGGCTGCGCCGCATCCTGTTGGTGCAGCGACGTGACGCTGTGCTTGAAGTCGTGATCCACAAACATCAATGTGTCGAGGAAGTGTTGGTGATGCACCCGGCCCCGGATCAAGGCGGGGTTTGTCTCGCAGAGCTGTACCCCAGTCGTCTCTTGGTTGTCGTGCATGAATGTAACGGCGCTATCGGGACGCATGTTGTTGCTTCCAAGAAAGACCGTCATGGTGTGGTCGGACCCGTCAGAGTGGACGCCTTCGAGTGCCGGTTCGCCGAAGATGCCTTCGTTCTTGGAGGTGTGCGTGCGTGCGTTGAAGACGGTGCAGATCCAGGATGGGGACGAATAGTCCAAGCGGTCGCGGGGTGTAACAGGGACGCCCTGGAAGATGAGTGCCTTGAAGAGCATCAAGGCCTGTACCACCGTGTTGCCTTGCATGTCCGTCGGAGTCTCATCAAACATCCGAGGTATTCCAGAGTCGTGGCGCTTGTAGTCCTCTTGCACCGTTAGCGTGTATGGCTGTGCCTCGAGCCTTCGTATGTTGCGCGTCTCGGGGTCGATGCAGTACCGCCCGTATGTTACCGAGCGGTAGTCGAGTGTTGGGTCTGGTCCCGTGAGGTCGCTGATCTGCTTGACGGACGCAAAGTCGTCTTCTCTTGCTCCGAGGCCACTTAGAATGGGAATCATGTCCTCTCCCCGCACAAAGATGTGTCTGTTCCTTAAGTATGAAGTGCGTAGGGCCATGACGGCGGCAATTGACTCGTAGAATCGGGCATCGTAACGCCTTTCGAGGACGTTTAGGATGTGCGGCCCTCGACGAGGGAGCTTGAGCTTGTGCCCATTGATCCCATTGAACCCGTTCTGCCCGTTCGTAGCGATAGGCATGATGCTTTGATAATGAATCAAGTCAAGTTTTAAACTTTGTCGTCGGCGGTGTGAGATAAGGTGTCAGTCCTCGTATACGATGCTATCCTAGACTTATTTATACCGGGCTTGTCGACTCACTCGATGATCTAGGAACACGCCATGTTATCAATCAGCAGCGCCAGGCTGGCAAGTTTTTTACCAATACGCCCCAAACTGTGCTCCACGCTGTCAATTTCCAACACTGTCTACGTGTTACGCTGAGCACTTCTCTTTCCATACTTGTTGTGGAAGGTCGGTTGGATTGCTGCAATGCAGGCTGATCCTCTTACCTGTTTCTTTGCCCCACGGTTCAATGTACAGTACATCGTCTTACACCGCTAGTAATAACAGAGAAAAGATAACCAAGAATCTCATCGTTTTGGTCGATCCAGAGTCTTCGAGTTTCCCCCGCTGGTTTAGACTCGACACATCCCTGCAAGGCTAACTTCCTGCCCGCGTGTAAGAATTTCGTATATAAGAATTGCGGGCAGGTCACGCCGTGCTTTACCAACTCATTATTATTTACACGAATCCCCTTCTTACTATAAAACCAGGAAGCTTAGGTGGCTTAAGCATCGCCTAGGGTCTGGGTTACTTATTTCCTGGTTCTCTTTCCTCCTCACTGGTCATCTCAATGGCTTCCTACCCCATCGCAGTCGCTTACCCAAATGGGCAAAATGGGCACAACGGGCAACTAGCACGGCGCATAGATGTCAAGTCATATGAAACACCCAAGCTATCCATCGTCGAGACATGGTCACGCCTATTAGCCCGCCTCAAAGAGGCTACGGCTCTTATCAAGCAGCGGTTCGATGATCGCGCGCGTATTGAAGTTGAGATAAACGCCCGCACCGATGAGTGGTGCATCAACATCTTCCAACAGACCTATGCGCGTCTAGACAGTCTTACTTCAGAGCTGGAGATGCAATTGGCCATTACTCAGAATCTGAGCAATGGCCAAAGTCAAGCTCTGTCAACATTTGCCCTTACCCCCTGGCAGATGGAGGAGCGCTACCGTGCTCTGATCCAAATGCAGTCCTTCTTGGGGTCTTTCTTTGAGCGCGCCAGTCCCGGATACGACCAATCACGAACTGTGTGGTGGTTTGACCCCTCCTATCACCAGTCGGATGGCCTCAACTATGACCGATACGGAGCTCCCGACCCCAAGAACTTTGAGGCGCAGCTCCTGAAAGCTTTGGGCCTGGGAGACGAGAAAATCCCGCTCAGGCTGTTGTTGACGTCTAGTGGTGTTGCTGCCTTTACAGTGCTACATCAGTTCTTGATGAGCAAGGTCCTCACCGCGGGTGACACCATTGTCATCTCGCCATATCTGTACTTCGAGTGCTTCGAGCACTTGCGACTGATTTCGCATGTACAAGTCACCAACTCAGCCACCTTCGCTGCCGAGGACATTATTGAGACGGCGGAGAGGCACAACGCTAGGGCTGTCTATCTCGACCCCATGGCCAACACAGTTGGTTTGGAGACTACTGACATCAGAAAGTTCGCTCAGCTCTTGGAGGGCAGACCAGGCTGGTCGGACCGATATCTGATCATCGACGGGACCTTGATATCAGGCGGAATGCAGATCTACGACTGGTTTAATTCGCCCAGCCACCCCAAGGTTCTTTATTATGAGAGTGCCCACAAGTATATCCAGATGGGTATGGACATTGTCATGTGTGGATTCATGGTCTACCCAGAAGAATACCATGACTCCATTGGCCTCATCCGCCAAGTTACCGGAACGACTCTTTACTCGCGCCAGGCAAATGTCTTGCCACCCATTGACTACAATATCCATCAATCCAGAATGCACTGGTTGACCACAAATGCGGAGAGACTATACCATATCCTGGATAAGTCGAGCGCATCCATCGCTCAATTCAACTTCCCTACCCATTGGCGTAAGATGGGATGGGGCCATGGCGGAAACGTGGTCACCATCCGACTGTTTGGGGAAGGAATGAATAAGCGGCCCAGCTTGGATATGTTCACCAACCTAGTCCTAAGGGCCGCAGAAGAAGAGGACGTTGCGATGACAAAGGGTGGTGGCCTGGGTTTCTCCGTCACTCGCATTTGGCCGTCAACGCCATTCATCCGAGATGAGGACCCATACATGAGAATCTCGGTTGGAGTCGATCCCAATGAGGTTGAGCCTGTAGCTAGGGCAATCGTCAAGGGACTGGATAGACACTACCGCGCTTCTAAATCTGCCATGGCGCAGTGGAGGCTCAGAGAGAATGGCTCACTTAACGGAAATGGAGTGGCCAAGGAGAATGGATTCGCCAAAGAGAATGGGTTTAACAAAGAGAATGGCGTGGTCCAGGCAAAGAGTGCTTACTTTGGCGCCCTGAGATAGTTTATCAAGTTACTGATTTGAAAGACGATATTACCACCTCGTTTGCTCCAACCACTTCCCTGCCTAAGTACTTAGTGTTTAGTCCAGATGGCAAGAAAAAGCCAAATAATAACAGCAATTTTAATTGACGAGATCACCCTGTAAACAAGAAAGTCTACCATGATCCGTAGCACTACATGTTGAAAATACGGAATGACCCAGGTCCTCATTGAGTTAAGCTTCTATTCGTGATAGCAGCAAATCATTCACGTCTTCATTCCATCCAAAATGTTTCGAGCGCCAACAAACTCAAACTCTGCCATCGTTTCTTTCCACAGTTTCTCGCGAGCAATCTCTCCCTCACTCGTAAAGACAAAAGCGGCGAAGCTAGTGGTGAGCCACGTCAGTTTTCTAGAAGTCCTTTTCTAGGAAATTTCATTTGAAAGTTGTGCTTGTTGAAGTGACTCACGGTGATATCTTCCAGTTTGATACAAAGCAGCCATGCGACTCCTTCCCTTTGACTACCACAGCATCTACGTATGTAGATGCACCGACGGGGAGCGATCGTCCAAAGATTGCCTTGAAGATGTAAAAGAAAGCGACAACAATGAAGGGCGCAAAGTTCTGTAAGGCTGTATCTTTGACTAAACCGGGGTCGACGAGGTTAACAATGACATCGTCAGGGTCCACCTGCTGCACCAGGTTGATGATGAACAGATGGGCCAGCAGTTTTGTGACAGCGTAACGTTCCACAGGCTTCCACGGCCGTGTTTTGTCGTCTAGTGAAACTAGGATCGGCACGTCGTTTGGCTCCGAAATGGTAGCACCTCGGGCCGTGCCAGAGTTGACGATAGTCAGTCGGCCTGGCTCGCCATTGGGAGACTTGGCCTTCAGGATTGGTAACAGCAGAATAGCTAGGAGCATAGTAGACAGGTAGTTAACCTGAACTAGCTTTTCGTGGCCAGTGCTATGTACGGTGATGAAATCGGCTGCTTGCACACCCGCATTGAGTATGGCAATGTCGAGGCGGGTAAGTTCAGTCTCTACACGGCGAGCGAACGCTTGGATTGAATCATAAGATTCCATCTCGAGGGACCAGACGTGAATGGTGGCTTTTGTGTATTCATTACGCAAGATAGATGCGATTCTCTCGCCCTTCTCCTTCGACCGTACAGCCAGGATTAAGGTGGCTAGGCCGTAGGAAAGAAGTTGTCGGGATGATTCTAGTCCGAGACCACTGGTGGAGCCTGTGACGATAGCAACCTTGTCGTCAAGTTTGGTGTCTTTAGGAGGCCATTGAACTGAAGTGCGGAACTGGGGTTTGAGAAAAAGCGAGCCCGGGCTGTTGGTAGGAGGGCCAAGTTCAAGAGATGCTGTCATGTTGACAAATCGATTGAGAGCCAGCCACCAAGAAGCGAGATGAATAATACGGGAACAAAGTCCAGGGAATGTTGATGATGGAAATTTGAGAGGCAAAGAATGAACTTGGCGAGTTGATTTTATAGCTTTCAAGGACATGACAGGGCTTTTGGGCCTGCACAAGGACCCTCTAACAACTATTCACATCTCTTGGCATGGGTACAGGGTATCTCGAGTCGATTGCTAAATCGAGGCCGGATATAAGTGCCGTACTATTGACACGCTAAACCGAATCTGAATAACAATCTCGTCTTGGCATACTGGCCCGAGCGTCTCCTCCACCTTGGCCCCAATTTCTCGCAGCCCTACCGAACTTCAGTCTGCAACCTGACACATTTCACATCCGAAAACCCCGAATTCTCTCTTGCTTATTTCCCTATTAGGGAATCAATATCTTCTTGGGCGAACCCTTCAGAGCCTCACCCTAATTCCTACGTAACCCAGGTGCCACTAGTTCCAACCCTGTTATTGGTCGAAGCTGGCCCGCCCTCCACATGGCTCGCACGCCAGCATTGCCAGCATCCGAAGGTGATACGCTCTTCATCATTACCACACCGTCCGCACCGTCCGTTGAAGCAAGGCGGAAGACCATCCGGAGCCATGTGATGCGTGGCAAGAACCGCGAAAAGCCGCCCCCTAGACCATCCTCATGGACGAGTAGTGGAGAGGACGAGAAGGATGGCGCTCTCTCCATCACACCGAAAGTTGGTGGCGAGTTCTCATTTACGCCTATTCCTGACGAGCTAGGCCCAGAAGTGATGGAAACCGTTCGGAGACGTACGTGTCCACTGTATTTCCCGGAATCCCTAACAAGGACTAACATGACACCAGTCAGGCGAGCAACAGTGGCCATACAGTTCGGCCCGGCCACTGTCCAGAGCGACGCATCCTGGTTCGAACCAATTGTTTCTGACACCGCTTGCATGCACTTTACCTTGTTCATTTCAAAAGTGTGGCTTAATTCAATGCAAGGCACAGCCACTGATAAGCGACAAGCCCTTGTGCATCATGGAAAGGCTCTCAGTACTCTGCAGCAGCGTCTAGCAAGTGGTGATGTCAAGCAGGCAACTTCTGACTCTACTGTCTTGGTCGTCCTTGGCCTCACCACAGCGGCACTTGGGTTTGGTGACCTCGCCAATGCTGAAAATCACATGAGAGGACTGCATAAGATGGCCACTATGAGGGGAGGTCTATCGGAGTTTAAGACAAAGAAACAGCTGCAGGGCAAGATATGTCGGCAAGTAGAATATCTGGCCCACCGTTTCCTGATAATATCTAACCTCTTACAGGCCAGATATCTGTGTGGCTTTGAGCACCGGAAACAACACATATTTCTTCTCAGAAGGGTTACCCTGGAAATCATATCTTGTCCCCAAACCCAGAAACCTCATTACACCAGCTCCAGGGACAAGCAATAGTTATCGTGTGACATCCTCAAGCGTCGATGGTTTTCTCCGATGCCTAGACCCCCGGCTTCGACGTGTCTGGGATGATTTGGAAGAATGTTCACGATCAGCCAACATTGCAACTCAGTGCAACCTCATTGTTGATACTGAACTATATCACGAAGTCGGTGTATCTGTTCACTACAGGCTCCTTCACCTGCGCTTTGACTCAGGTACTGCCAACGAGATAACTCGATTGGGCTTGATGGGCTACGCAAGCTCACTATTCCTTCAAGGACATGGTATCAAAATGCGTCACAAACATCTGTGTGAGCAGCTTGAAAGAGAGATGTTTAGTGGCGGAAATATTTTGAGCACTTTGCCGCCTCAACTATGCATCTGGTTATACGTTATATGCATCGGTTTTGTCTTGGATGACCGTGATCACGATGTTCTTCGAGCGGCACTGAGCCAACTACTTCGGGCTGAGGGTTTAACGTCGTGGGACGAGGTGCGGGCAGCGATGAAATCAGTCCTTTGGGTAAACGAGCTTCACGATGCTGCATCAAGGCAAGTCATAGAGTCTGTACTATCCGAAATTTGAACACTTTTGAGTTGAAATACCATCGTCAATGGGCTCTTCAGCCTGATGCCAATGCTGTACCGCGTTCTGTAATACCGGGCGGATTTAAAAAGTCTACCTGGCTTGTGCAAAAGCATTAGTTATGGCAATTTACCTACAATTTTGTGTACTTGTAATGATGTCTAGCCATCTCATACAGTTCATCACACCACGGCTGTGTCAGCATCAGCGTCACCACTCAAGTGACCCAACAGCTACGGAACGAGTGACATAGATGCCGGGATATCAAGGCCCCATCAATTGGCCTCTATTTAAACACGGCCAGACCGACTACGCGCTGGTTAAGCTCACAGCTCCCATTCGGAAGCGTATAATACGCGATTGGAAGGCCGTGAATTAGCCTATTATCCTGGACTGGCAACCCTTGCATCTCCTGGCGCTTCCATATACCAGACGCGGTATAGACTCGTGCGGTAACCTTCCTTCGGGCCTGCGGCAAGACAAGAACCATGAGTATCATGCCCGCGTATAATTCATCTTTTATCCAACTGCAGTTAGAACTGATCCAAGGGTGCTTATGTTCAGGTCTCTTACTTTGACAGACGGGCTGCACCATCGAGAGAAAGCGACCGGAGAAGACTACGGCCAGGCTACGGCCCGGCAAACATTGAACAATAGCCCTCAGAAAAAAAGCCGGAGTTAACAGGGAACTGAGGACCGACCTATTAGATTCGACCTTGCCCACCCACAGCTTCCCTAAAGCAACATCTCGTAGGATTTACCCGAAGACGAGGCCTTGATGCGGGGGACCAATGAGCTCGTAGCAAACCCGACAACAATTCCGACAGCTACTCCTAGGGCAGTCCAGGAAATGAGGGGTCAACTCTTTCATGTACTACTATAGGCTCGGTTATTGAAGTTTGGCGTCTAGTTTTCTGCCTGTCGTCCTTGGCAAGCCATTTTCCCCATAACAGGGCGTAAGCTTTCCTTATCTGGCAAGTAGAAGAATCAGCTGATTAACAATAAGGAGTTCCTGTGCTGTATGGCCCCAGCCCTGTTCCTAATAACTCTCGTGTCGCTTTACGTGTGGCAGATTTTGCGTCTGTTGAATGCGAATGGAGAAACTGTATTGCGGTTAGGTGGCTAGAACTGCCCCTTCCAGACGCTCGTATTAGTGGATAGTGGATGGGTAATATTGGGTACGACAGCCCAGGACGCTATATAACGAGGTGTGCTCTTAGTATGCTAACTCACCTCCTTGTCCATCTTATAACAAGCAGACACAGCCCCAAACACGCACCATGCCGTCAGCCACCAGAGGGAGGGAATCTCTGGTTTCTTTCGCTTCCAAGCCCCGTGTCTTTATCCTAACAGATATCACCAATGAGCCTGATGACGCTCAATCGTTCTGCCGATATGTCACTTACGCCAACCAGTTCCACACAGAAGGTGTGGTAGCCACAACTTCCGTCTGGCTCCGGAATAAAGTCGCGCCAGAAGGTCTGCATCGGATTCTTGACGGATACGAAAAGGTTGTGGACAACCTTAATGCGCACGCCCATCCAGACTGGCAATATCCAACGGTCGAGACCCTGAAAAATGTTGTCCGCGGAGGTGCACCGGTAAGAACGCTTTAGCATAAAGTTTATTCCTCGTTAACATTTTTAGGTGTTCGGGATGTTGGCAGTCGGAGACGACATCCCGCTCAGCGACGGAGGCGAATTGCTCCTCGAGCGACTCACAGCCCCCGACCAAAGTCCTCTGTGGGTCATCGTCTGGGGTGGCGTCAATGTACTTGCGCAAGTCCTCTTTCGGATACGTAATCGCCCCGATGCTACCCAACTAAGACACAAGCTGAGGGTCTACACCATCTCGGACCAGGATGACAGCGGGGCCTGGATCCGTCAGCAGTGGCTAGATATCTTTTACATATGCTCGGTACACGGCTGGAACCAGTATGACGCCGCTGCCTGGCGCGGCATTTCTTCAGACAATGCCGGGGAGAAGGGGGGGCCAGATCCTTCCAAGATAACAAATGAATGGATAAGAGAGAACATCCAGATTAGTCCTCTTGGTGCCGAGTATCCCGATGTTGAGTATTCAATGGAAGGAGATACACCAACCTTTCTGTACCTTATCCAGAACGGCCTTGGGGTTCCGGACGAGCCGTCCTACGGATCATGGGGCGGCCGCTTATGTCCCTATCAACCCCAGTCCAAGGGGTGTGCCAGGTCGGGGACACCACAGTGACGCTATTGTGTTCAAAGTTGAAGTATTGCCAATGAAAGTTGGTATTAAGCCGAGATGTTACATCCGGGCTATTAAATTCTAACCTTACTCCTACTAACTCACTCTAGCAGTCAGACCCCTAAACCTTTAACCCTTTTTTCTACTTCTTTGCCTTAATAATTAGAAAACCTTAATCTCCCTCCCTAATAAGACTTAGTAATATA
>JAADYS010001305.1:0-12770 GCA_012931995.1 Fusarium albosuccineum
CTTTAAATATAATACTTTTAATTTATTACTAATAACCACCGCACGCCTAATTCGTTAATACCACATCTATCGCGCAGCCTTGCATAAGCTCTTTTGCCCAATATCCATTGTCATGATGCAGTCACCATCTCTTCATGTCATGCTCGCCGTGGTCTTTTCGGCTTCAGCTCATCTCCTTCTTCGCTGGACACCTGATGCAGTTGCTGTGGTTGACCTTGCGGTAGACCGTGGTGAACCGCAGCATCTGGGAAGCGGGGTGATCTACGGTATCCCAGATACTCCTAATCAGATTCCCGATCACTTCTATGCCGATATCGGCCTTCATTGGTTCCGAGCTGGTGGCGCTCAGATGGGCGCTCCGAACCGCGGGTGGGTTTGGGGCGATCTTGACGGACGATGGGACTCGGCACTTAGCAACTATCTAACTGCTCGAAAATATGACGGCAAATTCCAGCTGCTGCTACACGATCTTTGGGGAACTGATCATGCTGACGAGTCCATGACCTGGCCCGGTGACAATGGGGACTGGTCTGACTACGATCGGTTTCTTGACACCGTTGTTGAAAGAATCGTTGCCAAAAACATGATCCCTGGGTTGCATATAGACATTTGGAACGAACCTGAATGGGGCTTCTGGCTGAGGCCACAGTCTCAATGGTTGGATCTTTTTGGTCGAACATTCAAGAGATTCCGGTCAGACCTCAGTGTCATGTTTGTTTTATCTCGGACTAACAACTGGTTAGGGACGATCCTAACCTCAATCCGCTTCCCATAATTGGACCCTCGCTCTCTTTGCCACCCGAAGAGGATAATACTTGGTGGATAAACTTCCTCGACTATGTAGCGGTCAACAACACAGCGCCAGATCATTACTCGTGGCACCACATCGAAAGCCTGGACAATCCCGCCAATGACCTGCAAAACAGCCTTGTCACCTTTGAAAAGATGCGCTCTGCAGCAGAGGCTCCCAAGAAGGAGATAAACATCAATGAGTATCTGAACCTGGCGGATGAACTCAACCCAGCAGCAACTGTCTGGCACCTTTCTCGCTTCGAGCGATACAACGTGCCTGGTCTAAGAGCAAATTGGCGCGGTGGCGAGAACGGCAGTTATCTACGAGATTTTCTGGCAAGCCTCATCTGGCGGGATAATTCGGATCTACCATACCATCCAAATGGCGACTGGCAAGCGCTGAAGAATTACAAGACGAATATGACGGGCCATCGTGCCGGAACAACGGGTTCTGAGGACAGGCGATTTGATGTCTACTCCACGGTTGGGGACAAGATCCGCATTCTTGCCGGTGTCCGAGTCAAGACGGGAACTTGGGCTCTGACCATTAAGAACCTTAGCGCGGCTGGTCTGCCTCCATCTGGAACCCTTGCTATTCAAACGTGGGGGTTTACCTATGATATTCCGGAAACAGAGCTTGAGGCTCCAGCCAACCGTGGGGTGGCAACTCATTTCCAACGACGAAATCACGATCGCTATTTACCAGACTGAAGAAGATTGGAAAACAGCCTGGGCCTTTGAATTTGACATCTAGCACTAGTATAATAGTATCTACTTGCTAAGAAATATCCCATCTAGAGGGAATCGGGAATTGGTCGATGAGACGCCTATTGGGGAAGGTGGTTTGTCGTCTTTCTTCTCTAGGTAGTTAAAGCTCAAACGACCTAGCTACTCCTTGTGTGGTTTTGTCTTGATATAACTTCTCCTAGCTCTTCTATGTTTTGCATTTCACAAGATGTTTGCTCCAGTCGAGAATGGAATATGAATAATTTCCCTATCCACAATGTTCCATGATTGAGATATTAGCGTAAGGTGACAAGATTTCCGTAAACTGTAAGACAGCAGCACTACACTAAGTAAGAGTAATGATCGCAGTCTTTATAGAGACCAAAATTGCAATAATGACATCATAATAGGTTCCAATTGATAGAAAGTTATTATCCTGAAGTATGGCTTGGCCCTTGGCAGTAGGTGCATTTTTGTCTGGCACCCCTGTGTGCCTAGGATTGCCTCCCTCACTTGTGCATAAACCAGTATGTACACGAAATAGCCCAGTCACCTAGCCTCGCTCAACGCGAAACCACGCAGAAAGGTCCCACTGCCAGTCATCAATATTTTGTGGGTCTCCGAATGTCTTGAGCGATCTCCTGAGATATCTGTACTCGCCATCCACAATCTGCTCCCCGTGAGCGAACGTGGCAGTTGGCCGAGCAAACCACTGAGTTGCTGCTCGCGGGAACCTCCTAAGGGGGAAGTCGGTGACGACAAAAAAGGTTCCGTCTCCCGTGGTTCGAAAGTGGCCGCGGAAGTTGTTTTCTCCAGGCACAGGCGGCCAAGCCCAGTTTTCCGGAGCCCAGTTTCTATCCACAAACTATACATCACGGGTCATTAGTACCGTTCACACGGCAGAATATGGCAGAATATCTGTAGTGAGACACTTACATCGATGCTCGCTTCATTTGTCGACCACGTAATCATGAACGGCGCATACGGAACGCTTTCAGAGTTGAACGAGTAGGTTTCACCATCCACCATTGATTCCCCATTCTCATTCAAGAACGGCCGACTATCACCACCCCAATGGGTAAAATTGTTGATGGAACCATGTATTCCTGTTCAGAAGAGGGATGATTAGCACTGGATACACGTGCTGGGAACCTCCCTTTGAGAATAATCTCACCCATGTACACAACACGAACATCCTCGCCATTGTCCCCAGAAATAGCAATGGCACCACCATAGACTGGGAACCTAGCTGTGTTGTCTGCTGAGGGCTCTTTGAACGTGACTTCAAAGTTGGCCGTTTCTCCGGGCCCGACCACGAGATCCGTGGTAGAGAGCTCGACGCTGGCGGCATCTTCAGGTTCGCTGGAACGAGCGGGTTGAAGATCAATACGATCGGTGTCGACATTTCTCGAGAAGAATGTTGGCTCAACTGTGTGGCTTAGCCGATAGGTGACCTGCTCTTCTCCATTATTCGTCACCTGGATTTCATGGGTTGCTTCAAAGTGATCTGTGTCATTGAGATGAATGTTGGGCGGATTCACGGAGGTTGAGTAGCGGACTGCTTTCACCGCGTCTACTAGGCCTGTTCCCTGTTGTGCGATAGACCTATAAACGCCATAAAGAGTCAGTCCTGATGGAAATTTGGCCATCTTCTAATTGTCGTGTCCAAAGCGAGTACACTTACGCAGGTGAATCTGATCCGTCAGGATGCTTAATGGACCTGGCGCTTGTGATGATCCGACTTCGGGCGTATGCAGCTGCATCATCCCTCTCTGAGCGGGTTCCATGGGCCTCGAGCACTAGAGCAGAAAGTCCGGCGACCTGGTGTCAGGCAAGAGACATGTTATTAGTATTGCGAGGTACTGAAGCTCATTATGTCACTTACGTATGGTGCCGCCATGCTGGTTCCGGAAATAGTAGTCCAGGTGCCGTCCAGCCAGGTGTTGTAAATAGACCCTCCTGCAATTTCATCACGTCAGCGTAAAATACAAGTAGAAAGATATTCTAGGGACGCCATACCTGGTGCAGCCACTTCTGGCTTCAGCCGCGCGTCGATCGTTGGTCCCCAGGAACTGAAGTCATTTAGCCTACCACCGGCCAGACTGGGTCTCTCGGCTGCCAGAGGGGCCGAGGTAGCATTGAAGATGTAAGTCAAATTATGGCCGTCCTCATGTTGGCTGACCAGCCAGTCTCCATCTTGGTAGCTGATGACGGCAGCTATTTCAGCGTTAGTAACAATACCAGTAGTCTCAAGTGAACAGGTGGGTTCAGGGATCAAGCTCACAGCCTTTTGGTTGAATCTCGGGATCGTACATTATCCGACTTGGTACCGTGTACTCGGCGTCTTCAAAGTTCCACCAGAAGACCCAGTCAACTTTGTTGTTGAGGCGGTTGTCGTGGCTCTGCCATTGGCAGACAGGATCACGACTGGTCTTGTTAGCGCGCGGCACTTGAACATGGTAGCAAGCTACTTACGGCAACACAATCAGGTTCTCGTCAGGGATCGTCGGGATAGGGTTGCCAACCCAGCAAGAGTGGAACTCTCGCGTGTCTCCTTCGACCCATGAAGCGGAAACATTGCCTGATAGGTTAAAGGGTCTGAGGTCACTACTAACATAGACCTTGAGGTTGTTAGCATGAAGAACTAGTTAGATATAACGTTGCCAAAAGTCTCTTACGAATTTCCTAGACTCGCCGCTCGTTGAGTGTGCAGTCACCTCGTAAGCTGCCAAAGCGTCATGTTCAATGCTTCCGACGGTAAGACCACCGAAGTTGTTTCCCAGATCCGTTGTGAAGAATGGTCCTAAAATCAGCCGTCAGTGGCTTTTGCTGTCTGCAGTCTGCAAAGAGTCCATACCATTGTTGCCCGAGTTACCGGCCGCAGCGACGACCATAACACCCTGAGCCTGGATCCTCGACAGAACGACAGCAATAGCCGACTCTGGGAAGCCGCGTGACGACCCCAAAGAGCCGTTTATCACATCTGCGCCATCCTCGTAAGCTCTAAGAAACGCCGCGATGGCCATTCCCTCAGTTGTTCCGTCAGTACAGCCAAAGATCTTGTAGCCCCGAAGGCGGGCCTTAGGCGCAACACCCTTCAGAAACTCATCATCAGCACCAATGATCCCCGCAACGTGAGTTCCGTGCCCGAAACAGTCTTTAGGGTCTGGAGAGTTGCCCACAAAGTCCCATCCGCTCTCGACCTTGAAACCAGCACCCAATCCACCGCCAAGAGCGGGATGAGTGTAGTCAATGCCACTGTCCACTACCGCAACAATGACGCCCTCACCCAAGTGGTCTAGATCGTGTACTCGTGACACGTTTGTCTCGCGGTGAGGATCCCAGAAGGTCAAATTAGTGGGCGAATCCAGGATCTCGATCTCTTCGGGATCGATGCCGAGGGTGATGTAAGCTTCAGGCCACACGTTCTTTACCTCAGGAAGACTCTGAAGTTGTTCTATGTCCTCCTCAGTAGCATTGGCGAACTCAAGTGACGCTCCATGGAAAATCTCCGACGTGTAACTGAAAGCGATGTCCACGTCGGAACCGGCGCCCTGAAGTTCGGCCACGAATTCATCAGTGTCCTAGCAATTAAATCTGTTATTTGTGATATCCTAGCATGGGGAGTGCTCAGAGACATACGGGAGTCCCATCGCGCTTCCTAAACTTGGCCGAGCCGACATCGGAGAACTCAACGATATATCTCGTAGGACGGAATAGTTCGTCCACTGGAAGCTTGGTCTCGTTGGTCTGAGCAGCGACCAAGGCGCTCCCGAGGAGGGCTGAAGCTCCAATCAACACTTGAGGCTTCATTTCGTCAATAGAGTTCCGACAACTGTATGCGAAATGGAGTTGGGTCTTCCGCACATGATCCGAGAGCTGGGTTTAAATATCTCGACCTTCCAACACTGCCACTGTCCAGGTTTAAATCCGAGCCGCCCGACATATCACGCGATAGGACTCGGTGCAACTTTACACGGCCGGGGCCTTTATTAATGAGCAGGGATGATTCAATTTAGCAAATGTTTCGCAAAGTTTCCCTTCTCAGGGTTCTAAATCCCAGCACCAAGTTTACAGGGCTAGATGTCATATAATACCTCACTCTAATCCAGCCCATTTGATCCGCAAACCAAGCATTGCTATCGAATTCATGCTTCCAGAAGGTTCTATCTTAGTCAATAAACTACTTTTCCCTCCATTTACTCGTTCAAAATTAGGGGCTCTTTCGCTATGAATTGTTGGCTAATGTCCAGATACCCCTATGGAAATGCAGGCACGCGATTGATAATGCATTACACAAGTGACGCGCTATATGTGATTAAGGCACCTACCGCAATCAGGCCAATGGCCCGTGGCCAAGCCCATCGCTTCGCCCTACAATGATAAGCGACGGGACACATGATCGGATCATATTTAGAGTTGAACAATTAGGTTGGTGATCCGGGACGGGAGACAAACACCCGAACAACATCTGCTTCGTGGGGTGGCACCAAGTAATCTTATCAACGGAGATGGTAACTACATTCGACCGGGATCACGTCATTTCACTGTCACTTTCCTCTCTTGAATGCCGGCCCAGGATTGTGTCCCCCGCGTCGTGGTGGATCGTTGGTCTTGGCACCAGAGAATGGCCAGCTCCAGTTCCGGTATCGGGCAACACGGAGAAGTTTGGTCCGTTCCGATCGAGGAAGAAAACCCAAAGAGGAGAGTCGGCGCCGGTTGAATCGACCTTCCTCCTCCTTTGAACTTGCATCGGCACAAGTAATAGCAACAGCAAGTATTCACTCAACGGTTTCCATCAGAGTGGGGGCGTAAGTTCATCATCGCCGAAAAGCCGCGGAATCCACGGAACACGGGTATACTACGTGCAGCATAGGTTGTCTAATTCTCTGTCGGGTTCTACAAATCAGAGGCAAGACCCGTGCTGAGAGGATAATTAATGGCTGGGGTAGAAGCATAAACGTAGTCAGGCTAATTAGAAGAACAATTGGTGTCAAGGGCTTGCAAGCCTCCTCTACATCGAACGGGGCGGTAGTTAGATCGAGAACTGGTATACCTAAGCCCTTGATATGAAAGAGCTTTTAGATCTCAGCCACTCTGATGCGCAGGCTTCAACAACTGTGGAATGGTCCAGCTGGGGATAGACGTTCAGATGGATCAATCTTGCAGCCTTGCTGCTCTTGCTATATGCCTTCTCTGTTGTTTGAGGCTGAACGGTATTGTCGTGCGCTTCCTAGATGCGATTAGAAACGAGATGTTTCGTAGTCAGGTTTATGCACTAATCCACGCCATCCCAAAGGTCAGTTGCCCCTTGTAGAGGCCCTGATTGTTGGTGAAAGATGACTGTCGACGTTGTGCCGGGTAACCCGACCATTTTCGTTGCAAGAGTCACAATTCTGGATTGCTGTATGAACCAGGGCTGTGAAGGATTGAGCTGTTTCCTCATTGTTAAACAACTAGGTAAGATGGGGCTCAATCTCTCTAGTTACGACTGTTTGTGTTGGCGTGAAAGTCGAAACTGGATCTTGAGACGTATGCTTCAAGCCAGAAGTACCTGTTTCAAGCGCAGCCTAGGACAAAAACCACAAACCTCATGTTAAGAAGCAGCAATTAGTCACATATTGCTCCTATTTCCAGCTTTGACTTGATACTCCGAGTTATGGTCTTCAGGCTCCACACTGCGAACGCGACTGACCTGGACAGCGCGTGTGGGTGAAACGCGTCGTCTTGGTCAGGTCTGCCTGAGTCAAAATGCCCCATCATGTCAGGTCATCCTACCCTGTATCACACTGCGGCGGAATCCAAACCACAGAACAGTTCACATGTGTCATTCAATCGTATGCTTTCGATAATTTTGAACTGTTCAATCTTAGTGGTCATTCAATCCCTAAGGATAACTACACATTTCTATTTATTTATATGACTTCATTTCGACCATCTTGATATTCAATGTAATAGATGTGGCTAGAACGTCAAATAAAGTCTTGAGCACAGTCCCACCAAGCCGACTAGCTGAGGGGAGTTCCAATTAGCACAATGCTAGAAGTGGCATTGAATTTTGGCCTCTGATCTAGCTACCTGCCTAGTGTTAAGGTGTCTGTGGCGGATCTCGTTCTTGTATTACTGTGGTAGCAGATAACGCGGGTTTCTAACTCGATTTCGCTGTTATCTGTTATCACCTTAGCTTTCCGTGCACGATTCTGTGATCGGAGCCAGGGACACCTTGCGCCCCCACACTCTTGACAAGACCCCCCACCTTTACGGATACAGTTTCCCCTATTCACCCCTGCACATTCTGGAATGCCGCTCTGATTGCCCGAAGCTCCAAATCAAGCGGCAAAAATCCGAATTCTTACTGCTTCTTACTCACTTTACTCCATGTCCTTATATAGTTTGTGACTACCGCCGCGTCTCCCTTCTCTAATTACCATCCTGGGCTGCTACCAACTTGATGTTTACATCATCCACCCGGATGTGAATATATGGGGTTTCCTGTGGGACGGAAGAAGCAATTTGCACAACTTGAGATTCTACTATAACCATTCACTGAGCTAGTCTACGATTCCCACGTGTAATTACCCTCGGCCAATTTTCGTATAAAATGCTTAGCCCTGCTAACATAGTACTCAATGAGCCTCCTCTTCAGAGGAAGCCAATTCCAACATGCCCAAGAGATGTAAAACAGGCAGGGACATCACTGCTATACCCCTTGTCGATGAGGCAGCCACATCGCGGCCGTTTTGGGCAATGGCTTGGCGCTAATCCGTATTACTCAAATGCTCCAGCATCTCCCTTACATCAGATTCCGCCTTCTCCAACTCGGTTTCCAGCTTCTCCCCACTATAATTGCCGGGCAAGTCCCATGGTGCGATCCGAACAGCGAGAGTCTCTAGCCAATAGTTCCGGTTCCACAGGTTCGGATCGAATCCCGCAGCTGGTGTAGCAACCCCGTTCCTCCTCAAACGTTCCAAGTACGAGTTATAGAACACGCTCGGAAAATCTCCTTTATTGCCGATAGAGTCATTTAAGAACTCTTCTACAGTAGGGAAGAAGCCACTGGACTCGAAATCCACAATGCCGGTTATGCGCGGAGGGTGGCCGGACATGAGAATGTTGCGAGGAGAGAGATCGTAGTGAGTGAAGACAAACTCGCTAGGATTCATGTCTCTACCGCTACCGAGGTCGAGCTTCGGGAGGGCGTCGCGGATGAATGCTTGGATGGGCTCGATTAGATATCGGCTGCGAGCAAAGGAGTCGGTCGTTTGAAGCCGCGTCAAACTTTTCTCCAACTTGGTTTTGTAGTAGTCATTTATATGAGTGATCGGATCGGTAGTGTTGATACCTATGTGCAGGGCTCCATGTATCGTTAATTCATTGTCTGCTCCGTCATAATTGAGGCCAGGAAGCCAAATGTTTCCGCAGTAGTTCTGGGTAGGAATATTTTGCCGCCAGCAAGCAACAATGTCGCCAAATTGGTTCGCCAAGCTCACCATGATCGCATCATCCAAATCCGCCTCTGAAAGCGGGCTTCCAGGCAGTCTTGTCATCAGAATCCATCCACCATGGGTGAGTGTATCCAGTCCTGTAGGCATGTCTATAGAGCAAGATCCGGACCGGAATGGCGTCGCAAATGTTGCAACATGCCCATCCTCAGACCATGCAAGAGCGCGCGGCGCAGGCACACTCGGGCAATGTTTCTGGACAAGTCTGAAGCACGAGACTTCGTTTTGGATCTTGTTGGGTCCAAAGAACCGCCCGTTGACCTTGAGAACTAGCTTCTGCACGGCCGGTCTCTCGACGGTAGGTTTTTGAAGCTCAAGGTAGTAGATCCGATTGTTGTAGAACTTGCCGAACGGGGCTTGCCTGACCGATATCATATCATGGTAAGGGAAGCCGAGCTTTGCGATGATCTCGATCACCTCCCGCAATATCCGCACACCGGCGGTTGGCTGGTGGGGCGGGGTCGTAGGCCGGTCCTGGTCGAGATGCTTCATTCTATTCTTCGCCACCGGCTGTGTTGTTAAATCAAAAAGCTGTTCATTCGGAATTCTTTCACAAAGGAGTCAATGTTATAAGTACACGTCTTCAATCCAGAAGAAAGTATCAACTGCGGGGAAATTGAACGTGGAAGGTGTAACGCGCCATCAGTGACTCATCCGGTCTGGACATGATACTGATTGACGAATCGTTTTTCAGTGGCATTATCCTACATAATTGGCCTCATCATTGATCTCCGTGTACAAGAGTTACCAGATTGACGCTAAGTTAAAACCGCCGCCGCGGTATCGTGACTCTGAGGTCTTTGAGTAGGTATTCGGGAGCCGCGCGGGGGTTTGTAAGTGTTGGGGTTGGCCCACTTCTTGGGGTAAAGGTTTCATTAGAGTTGCGAGAGGGACATTCAGTTTCTTAGCTGTGTGATTTCTTCCCTGGTTCTACAAGTGAGCTTTGAAAGTTGACTTGGCTATTCAAGCGGTAGTTTCTTGATTTCAACTTTGATAATGGCCCTTTGACCATGGGGCTCTCGCACAGTTGTCCCTAGAAGATTGGCAATTGCTGCCAAGTGAAGACCTCCAACTGAACTAGACTCTGATTGGGCTGTGCCGTAGAAGCACTGTCCTTTAGGCTGCTGTGCTCTTGCTAACATGCATCGTTGAGGGATTACGGAGACCTCTTGGCTGCTTAGCTCATGTTTACAAGTGCACCTTGTCTCAGGTATAGGCTCAGCTGCGCAGCAAACAGCCATTTTGAGATATTGATGTGGATAGGTAGGGCTGTTTGCGAGCCAATCGCGAAAGTTGGATATGGTGTGTCCTGCATAGGCGGCCCGTTCTGCAGGGATCGGGTATCTCAATGGTCTGCTACGATTCGTCGCTCTGATTTGCCACGACATCAACGCACCTCATTGTAACCCTTTGCGCGCCAACGGCTCTTGGATTGCCCTCCGGTTAGCAAAACACACGAGATACTTCCACACAAATTACTATGGTCGACTGTCTCGTGTTTTCTGAGACCCACTAGACTGCGTCTCAGGATCTTGGCAGCCTGGTATAATAAGCCGTCGATGGCCCCTAAGAAGAGGAATCTTCTCCCATTGAATCACCTCGAGTTACGCGCCTGCCCACCATGACTCTCACCGATGTTCACCTTGACGGCCCGACCTTGTACGTGGCTCTGTTTATCATTGGGGTCCTCCTCCATCTTTTTGTCCTACGAAAAGGCGAGTGGGACCTCTGGACGGCCAGATTTCTGGGGGCCTGGGCCATCTACCAGGTGTCTCTACCTTACCTCCTCATTCGATATGGAAACGTTTCATATTGGGAGGCGCTTGTGGCTACCAACAAGTATTTCCTTGCGTTTTCCGCCGGAATTACCAGCAGCATCCTCATTTATCGATCGTCGTTCCATCGGCTGAACCGCTTCCCCGGCCCATTCAAAGCTCGGCTTTCCAACCTGTACGGCACCGTGCTGACAGTTAAAAACGAGCGCTTGTTCGAGGAGGTTCAAAAGCTACACCGTCAGTATGGAGATATTGTTAGGATTGGTTTGTTACCCCCATGGTAAATACATTGAATGAGTCTAACTGTTCCAAGGACCTTCGGAGCTATCCATCGCAACCCCAAAAGCGTTTCGCATCATACACGCCAATAACTCCCCAGCAACCAAAGGGCCCTTTTACGCTATCGCCGATCCCTGGGTTAATCTACTAGCAGACAGAAACAAGAAGGAACATGCCCGTCGACGCAAGGCGTGGGACAAGGCATTCAATGCAAAAGGTACCTCCTCTTCCACCTGATCACCAACAGGGAAAAGTTAATGAATTCGACAGCCCTGCGGGACTACGAGCACCGGGTTGTAAAATACACCAGGCAACTTATTGATCAACTCGACAAGATGAGGGGCGAGCCCTTTAATGTAGCTCAGTGGATTGGCTTCTACACTTTCGATATCATGGCGGACCTTTCCTTTGGCAAGAGCTTCGACATGGTCGCGAGTGGGGTAGAGCACAACTTTTTGACGCTATCACACCAAACACAATCACTCTTGGGCGCTTTTAGACGGCTCGTCTGGTTGTTCCCGGTCTTCAAGGCAATACCGGGCTTGAATAATGCCAACCTGACTTTCCAGGCCTATTTGAAGGCCCAGGTTGAGGCGAGGCGAAAGGTAAGCCTCCTTTAACAAGATGGATGACTATTCTAATCCGGTCTAGAACAAACCGCCGGTGTCAGACGTGTTTTCCTGGATTTTGGAGGATTTTGACACCATCGAGAAGCCCAAGAAGCAGGACTATTACAACCTCTATGGTGATGCCCACCTAATCGTCGTCGCCGGCAGGTAAGATTATGTTTCGAATAGTTTCAAATATCTTGACCAAGTGCTCATCCCATACAGTGACACCACGTCCGCCACCACCAGCTGCTTGCTGTATGAGCTCGCTCGTCACCCGCAGGTTTACAGTCAGCTCCAGGCTGAAATCGATGCCTACAAAAAGAGTCACGAGCAATCTGATCAATCTTCATTGGCCCAGCTCAAGTATCTTCAAGCGTGCATTGATGAGTCGCTCCGCCTTCATCCCGTCTTGCCGTCGGGGGTTCAGAGGATGACGCCTCCGGAAGGGATGCAGATTGATGACGTTTTTATTCCGGGCGATACCATTATTACCAACCCTTCTCATACTATGCACCGTGGTACGCATCACCCATCTTCTCCTATTATTTCTTACTGATGTGTTTAGATGAGCGGTGCTTTGCGTGCCCTGATGAGTTTATTCCCGATCGCTGGACTTCTAGACCGGATCTTGTGAAGGATGCTTCTGTCTATGCTCCATTTATGGTTGGTAAGATAATTCTCACCTCGTCACAGTCCCCAGCTAACAAGTCAAGGTCGGGGCGCGTGTGCCGGAAAACAGTTGGGCCTGATGGAAATGCGCTACGTCCTCACGGAGATTTTGTCGCGGTACAATATTGGGTTCGCCCCAGGGACCAATCCACAGGCATTTTCCGATGGATTAAGAGATTGTTTTACTTTGGAATTGCCTAAGTTGGAGATGGTGTTTACTTCGAGGACCTAAACTGGAGGAGAACAGTGGTTTTCTTGGCTTGAATTTATAGCATTCTCCTGTATTATATGAGATAGCTTGCACAAATAGTTTGTCCCATTTTAAATGGGCTACCATCTTAGTCCTATGCAACTTTCTTCTTAGTCCTATATATTTCTTATTTTAGTTAGAAGCAGTAAAATAGCTTACTGCCTTC
>JAADYS010001306.1:0-30445 GCA_012931995.1 Fusarium albosuccineum
ATAATATAGTATTTTATAATATTTTATATATAATTTTAATATTTATATTAAATTTTATAATAAGTATTTTAAAAATCTTAAAAAGTACTTAATATTTACTAGTAAATACTAATAAAATATAAGTACCTTTTATTATTTATAAAAAACCTATTTTTAAATTATTATTCCTTATTAAATATAATATTTAAAAATCTATAAAAATATTAACTTTATTATTTAAGTATTTAAATAGCTTAAAACCTTTTCTTTTCTTTTTTTAAATAATCTACTGATTTTATATAGCTTTTTTAAAAAATAGAGAAATCTTAATTTTTAGTGAGAAATTACGCGGAAGGGGGGGCCGCGCGAAAGGTAGGTACGTAGGGTACGTTATGTCAACACGACGGGGGTATTTCTAGACCCCGGAATGGCGGCCTCCTTGGGAGCTACATTGATAAACGAGGTTATGGGGCTGAGGTAGGACTTGACTTTGGGCATTCCCTAGTAGTCAAGGAAGAAGCCATTGCAGATAATAGTCCGCTCGAGACTCGTCCCCTCCAGCTCGGCCATTGCCGCCAGCTTGGCTTGAGCGGCAGGAAACCAGGCTTGACTAGTAACAGTTAGACATGAACCCTCATAGCGAGAAGGGCTAGACCATACTCTCGACGGTACTTGATCCCAGAGACGCTGGGGATGAATCTCCGTGTGACGCTTGAGGCTTCAGCGGCATGGATGAGAGCCTTTTCGGCCTCTGGCGGAGCGAGGCCACCCAGAGCTGAAATGACTGTATCAACCTTGTTTTCTTCCAGAATTGAGATGAGGTCTTCGACACTTCTATAGTCAGTCGCAATGACACGTTACTCAGGAACCTTTCCACCTTGAGGTGAAATTAACTGCGATACAAGCGTAAACCAGATACGAAGGATTTGCCGTATTGCCAACGTATCGGTGTCTTGAAACTGGGTACCTGTGTAACTGCCAAAAGTAAAGAACGATGCTTTGAAGCGGATGTCCTGTTTGGGAAACAATATTCATGGTACAACAAGAGGGAGGACCCGGAGCGTAAGTGGTGCACCGGCTCGATTACTTCGGCTGGATATTTAGACTAAGCATCTCCAGTCAAATCAATGTGTGATCTTACCCATGAACAACACGTTACAATTTGTCTGCCCCGCTGCCCAGCCGTACACCTACATATACCCCAATTGGCAACACATCGGCCGCCTCTTCTCGCTCTAAACGCCTCGGTAGAATTACTACCGACGTTCAAGCGCGGAAAGACGACACCGCCGTTGCAGTCAGTACAGTAGTGAGTTTCGGCGCCCCGGAACAAAGCTTGTTAGCGTACAACGCAGCGTATCGGGGCGAGTCCGCTCAGCAAACCTCTAGATTAGCTTTCCGCTATCCCAGGGTACCCTGCTTTGGTGGAGTTTCGACAACGTTCCTAGCTCACGCCGGCAGTTGCTCTCCCGTACTGAGTGACTCTCTTATTAGAACTCTATAAACAAATTGTAAAGAAACCAACGAGGAGTATATCCCATATCCCAACTAATTGGGTGCAGGCAACCTTCTCGCCTGGCCATGCAGCCGCTGACCAAGCGCGCTAGGCTTGCATGGACCACAACTTGCGAAGCGCTGTGTATTGCCTTTTAGGGACACGGGCGAGGGTTGAGATGTGGCCCCCGACGCAAGCTCCTGTCGATCTGCCCAAATTGCGTCACACATCTACCCGAGGCCCGGTACGGAGCCCGGCTTGGTCGGAGAGGTGCAGTTGAGCTTTGGTATATATAGCGAGTGGGTGCCTCTCCCGCAGTCACCATTTCAGAGGAAGCACTGCAAACCTGCTTATTACTCTCAACATGGCGGCCATGGATCTATCAAAACTTGACAAAAAGACCCTCGAGGTCTCGCGGGGCTTTACTTACACATATTATACCTCCCCAGCCAAGGACTCTAAGCCCACCCTGCTCCTCTTCCACGGCTGGCCCGACACGGCACGGCTCTGGGCCGGTCTCATCAATAACTACCTCGTTCCTAATGGATACGGTGTTGTCGCCCTGGATAACTTAGGCTACGGCGGAACATCCAAGCCCACAAACCTCGACGCCTATGCCTGGAACCTAATGTCGGCCGACGTCATCGAGATTCTCGATGCTGAAAAGATATCCAAAGTTGTTTCAGTCGGCCACGACTGGGGCAGTGCCATCTGCCAGCGCCTATACAACTTCTTTCCCGCTCGTGTATCTGGCGTCATCCTAGTCAACGTCGCTTATATCCCACCGTCTGGTAACTTCGATCTCGATACCACAAACAAGAGTACCAAAGAGATCTACGGACACGGTATCTACGAGTACTGGCATTTCTTTACTGCCGACGACGCGCCAGGAATTATGGCCAAGAACGCCGAGTCTGTTTATACCGTCGCCCATGGTGACCCCCATACCTGGATCGAGAATTGGACTAGCCCTGGAGGAATGCGCAAATATGTGACTGAGGCTCGCACCCAACCTACTCTACCTTACGCAACAGCCGATCACAAGGCTGACTTTCTGGAGCGATTCGGTGAAGATGGCAGCGGTTTCGACGCGCCGAGCTGTTGGTACAAGGCCTTCAGGTGGGATGTGCAGAATCAGGCGGATAAGCTCGTGCCCGAGGAGGCCAAGATTATCAAGGTTCCGGTCTTCTTCTGGGGCGGAGAGCAGGACTTTGTATGTAGGACCGACGCTCTGCAGGCCAACATCGACGCCGGCTATCTCCCACATGTGAAGAGTGTGACAAGGCCAGGTGGTCACTGGGCGCTTCTTGAGAAGCCGACCGAATTTGGACAGGACGTGCTGGAGTGGTTGCGAGGAACCTCTTTTGCTAGATAGTGTATTGTTTATGACGCCTTGGAAAATATGACCAGTTGATTCTATATCAAAATGCAGCATTCAGTCGTAGAGCCTCGAACCAAAATTGCCTACTCTTTGACTACACGGGCGGTTACTACGAGCACCTACTTGAAAAGTCCTCCTCAATAAATAATATGACATGAGAATTAGTAAACCTGCACAAAGAAACTCCATAGAATCATGACACCAAGCTTTTCACAAATCACAACTACTGCTCTTGATCAGGCTCCCCACTGACCCGGACAACCAACTTTCCTCTGGTAGCCCCGGCCTTGAGCTTTTGATAGGCTTTACCAGCTTCTTCCAAGCTGAACTCCTCCTCGATTACAGGCTTGACTTTTCCCTCTGCAATCCACTGCGCGACTTGTGTGAAGTTCTCCGGGTTTGCCGTGACCGAATGGAAGACAAACTTCCTCTGGCCTCCTCCGAGCCACTTGGGAAGCAGGTGAATAGCGGCCAGCGTCTTGAAGGTTTTGAAAGTCGGTGGCAGGCCGATAGAAACATATGTCCCTTGTGGTTTGAGGTATTGATGGCACTGCCAGTATATGTTTGGGTTGACGAAGACAGTGTCCAAGATGTGGTCATATTGTTGACCGCTTCGATTCAGCGCCGCAACAATGTCCTCGGACTTGTAGTCAATGACCTCGTCAGCTCCAAGACTCTTGCACAGCTCGGCGTTGGCCCCCGACGAGATAGCGGTGACACGACCACCCAAAGCCTTGGCGACTTGGATTGCAAAGGTTCCAACGCCGCCGCTGCCGCCGTTAATGAGGACTTTCTTGTCGCGCCCCACGTATGGTGCGAAGCATTGCAAAGCTGTCGTGCCACAGATGCCCACACACGCCGCGTCTCTAAGAGGTACACCATCTGGCAGAGCGGCAACTCCTGCCTTTCCCACCACCACGTACTCTGCCAATGTACCACCAGTTGGAGGCTCGGTCCTCCCCAAGACGCGTTGTCCGGGCTTGAGGTTGTTGAGATTGCTCGCAACGACGGTGCCCGAAAAGTCAAGTCCGGGCGTGACTGGCTTCTTGATGAAGGTGCTTCCGAGGGGCATCTCGGCGACTTTATAATCGAGGTGATTGAGTGATGCATAGGCTACCTTGACGAGAGTGTGGTCTTTGGGTAGAGGGTTGGCGTTTTTGGGCAGTTTTGCGTCGTCGGCGAACTTGAGGTTCTTGTCGATGCCGCCGGCGATGGAGCGCCATTGGGCGGCTCGCATGGTGGTAGGGAGGTCTCCCGGCGATGCCATGATTGAGGCTAGATAGTGTAAATAATTTAATGGAATGGCAATGATATCAGTGATGTCAGTTTAAGCGTGAGACGATGTGGATATCTACTGCAGTAGAGGCGATCATCCGGCAGTTATATCACGCCAAAAGATTGTGGCGTGAAGAAGAAGTGGTGCCATCCCCGGGCTCCTTGGCACCCGAAATTTGGCTGGTTTATCCCGACTCCGGCGGGGATTCGCTGCATCTCACCAACCGAGCGACCCAACGGCCAATGCCCTTAGGGTTCCGGATCCCGTGGCCATGCGTGGTGTTACTAGTGTGTGAGCTTAACAGGACAACGCGTCACCTTGAGCGTGGCCATCATCGCTTTCGGCTATCGGAAAGCTTAATAGGCATTGTGTTTAAGTGATGCGGGTGCCGTGGGTCGATTTGAGGCATCCATCGCTGATTACGGCCGCAAGTGATTTATTTGCAGCTGAGACTCAGCCATCTTGGGAGACGTCAAACCTGGTGATATTGTGCCAAATTGGTAGCTATTTACATCTTCATGCTATAAAACAGCACGTCAGAAGCATATGCTCAGGCATATTTATCACAATACGAAGCCTTTGGGTGGTCACGACCGAGACTTGTTCCCATTCTAACCATGGGGCTTGCAAATAGAGAGCTGAATGGAAATTTCAAGTTTTGCAAAGTCATGTTATTGTCGAAATATTGAGCCGAGTATGTACGTACAAGTCGAGAGTCCAGCTCCCGGCTGAACCATTATCAAGCCACAGAAATACCCCAGTCTATCAATAGAAAAGAACAAAAACTCCAAACATGTATACCTTTCTAGACCCAAGACAAAAGGAATAATTTCCCTACGTTGACAATCTTCCGTTGCTTCTACTAACTGCCCTCTCACTGTCCATCCTCCAGAGCCTTCAACATGCCTTGGGCAGCGTGGCTACCTAGAGCATCCAAACTGGCCATGCCCATAATCTCCAAGACGCTGATATCAAAGCCAAAGGTCTGCCTCCACCAGGTCCTCATCTCAATAGCAACCAGCGAGTCCATGCCCAAGTTGGCCAAGGGCGTCGACGTCACCAGGTCCTCTTCGGGCTTCATGATCAGACTGAGCAGCTTCTTTCCAATCTCGCGCGCCAGAGTAGTCGCAGTGGCGCCCTCCTTGAGTCTGGATGCATCTCGTCGAACACTACCGAGGAATGCGTTGAGACTGTCGTTGGAAGATCCGGAGCGCGCGCTTGCTCCAAGGCTGGTGTTGTGGTACATGGCCATCCGCATGTCCTTGCGCCAGATGGAACGGTTGTCTGCACTTTCGAGTGGGGTGGCCGAGGCAAGACCGACGACAAAGTTGTTGTGCGTAACAGCTGTCGATGCCGGGCCACGCATCTCGGACGAGGCGGCAGTAGACGAGAAACTCATGGACATGGCGATCGCATCCAAAAGCTCCTGTTCGTTGATACCGTACGCTCCAGTCAGCTTCATGACACGCTTCAGACCGTCATCGCCAGAAATGACACCAATATCAGTGACATCACCAATGTCGATGGTCGACGCGGGTAGGCCTCGGTCTGTGCGGTACTGCACGAAGCTATCGAGGAACGCGCTTGCGCTGGAGTAGTTGGCTTGACCTGGCTGTCCGATGATACCGGAGATGGAAGAGAAGAGAAGGAAAAAGTCCAGATCGCAGCCAGCAGTCATGGAGGCTTCATGAAGGTTCCATGTTCCTTGAATCTTGGGTTCGACCGCAGTTGTCCAGTCTTCGTATGTCATGCGTGGAACGGCATTGTCTCGAAGAATCATGGACATTTGCAGGATGCCCTTCAGCTTGGGTGCAGCTGTGATAGCCCTTGCAACATCGTCAAGGACGGACACGCTTCCCTGGACTAGCTGGACATTGCAGCCCATGCTTTCCAACTCGCGGACCAGGGCTTGCTCGTTTGGACGAGTCCCAGCGCTTCGCGAGAGGTAGACCAAGTGGCGGGCGCCGTGCTCGACCATCCATCGTGACACTGAACGGCCGAGACCACCCAGACCTCCGATCAGAAGGTAGGATGCTGTGCTATCAAGCTCCACAACCTTGGGTCTGGTGGCAGTGGTGGGGTCAAACTTGAGGGCTCCATCCTCCTCTCGAATCGAGATGACGATCTTGCCAATGTGCAGGCCTCGTTGCATGTATCGGAAGGCATCTTGCACAGAGTCCGCGTCAAACACCTTGTTCGGGTTGATGGGAACAATGTGGCCTTCTTTGTAATAGCGAACGACAGCCTTGAGAAGTCTTGGTACTTGTTAGCTATGTGTTCCCGGTATTGGGTGATGCACTCACTCTTTGCAGATCGCTCTCCTCTTGAAGCACATCTGATCCATATCGACACAGCAATAGCTGCGATTGGCCATAAAAACATCCATGTCGAGCTTTCCGGATCCCATGAGATCTCTCTTGCCAATCTCGACCATTTTACCAAACTCAGCAACACAGCGCCAAGTTGCGTGAAGAAGCTCGCCGGACAGCGAGTTAAGGACAAGGTCGACTCCGACACCGCCAGTCTCACGGGCAACTCCCTCAACGAATGAGTCGTTTCGAGAGTTGAAGATCCTATGGCGTGGGATGCCGAACACGTCCATGAGGTACTTGACCTTGACCTCGCTGCCGACTGTGACGTAGATCTCGGCTCCGAGCATGCGTGCAATCTGGATAGCTGCGATGCCGACACCACCACAAGCGCTGTGGATGAGAACAGACTGAAGACATGATGTGTTAGTATGGATGCGTAAGAGTGCACCATCATGAAGGAGTTCATACCTGTCCGCGCTTGAGGCCGCCAATGTCGATCAGGGAGTAGATGGCAGTGGCGTACACACAGGGCATTGTAGCGCCGTCTTCAAAGCTCAAATCATCAGGAATAACCTCACAGAGCTTCTCCGAGGTGGTGATGGAGGTGGAGAAAGAGCCTCGGCTGAAAAGGATGACACGGTCGCCGACGCGTAGATCCTTGACATCTGGGCCAAGACGGGCAACAACACCGGTTGCTTCCAGACCGAATCCCTCTTCAGGAACTTCAATAATGCCATTGGCACTGAGGACATCCTAGAGCTCCAAGTTAGCTAATTGGTCTAGTCAGACTTGATGAAAGGGCAGCCTTACTCTAAAGTTCAAACCTCCAGCATAGATGTTGACCTCGACATCGTCGCCCACCAGTGGCTTGGCGACTCTCCGGCTCCAGCTGAGAGCATTCAACAAGCCGGGCTTCTTGCTGTCAAGTACAATAGGCTCACTAGGGTTAGCTGTCAAGAGCTTCTGGCTCAGCGAGAAGGGATAGTATCTCCCGATGTTGACCTGGCCGTCTTTGATGGCGTACTCGTAGTCGGGGTGCAACCACTCGCAACGCTCATTGTCCCGGGCCAAGAATCGTGTGAACACGCTGGTGATCTGCTCGAGCGAGGCATCAACGTCATCGACCTCGCATGTCGCAAAGTTGACCGCCATCTCACTGCGGATCGTGCGGGCCGCACCGACAACTTGGGCGTAGGCAGGGTTCAGGCACTGCATCTGACTTGGGCGAGTGACCCAGAAGATACCAGCATCTCCAGCTCCTTCGACCAACTTTTTGAAGTTTTCGAACTGAGAGGCGGTAATTTTCTCAAAGAACGGCTCATCCTTCTCCAGAAGTACAAGGACGTCTTGCCCTGGAGTAGGGACAGTGTCGGGGCTGCAGTGCTCGACAAAGAGACCCTGCGCAGTCAGCTTCTCCGAGAGACTCTTTGCAACGGTATCTTCTAGGGGTCCGAGCAGAGTCACTGCCTTGTCGGTGGTTTCCTGCTCGACCAGAGGCTTGGCAATGATGATGGTGTTCTCCTGCAGAGGCGTTCCAGAGCCAGGCACAATGGCGGGCTTCTCGAACCCGGCAGCGAGCAGCTCATCTTCCCACTTCTGGGTAGACACATAAGGTTCCTCGACACGGCCATCTGCGGCACCGCACCACCACCATGGTAGAACACCAAAGATGTAGTTGGGCCACTTGGAAGAGGGGCTAAGCTCCTGGAGCAGAAGCCGGCCGTTGGGGCGAAGGAGCTTTCGGACATTCTTCAAGGTCTCAGAAATAGACTTGGTGGCGTGGATAGCGTTGGTTGCGATGACAAGATCATAGTCTCCTGCCGCAAAGTCCTGTTTGGTGGGATCCTCGCCAAGATTGAGCACAGCATGGCGAATATTGGGGATGCCCTTGGTTCGCTCCTTGGTGTCGAGCAATAGACTAGTGCTGAGATCTGTGATGGTGTACTCGGAGTAGTAAATGCGGCCATCTGGGAATGACAGATCTGTCCAGGCGTCTACAGTGGGAGCGCTTGTGCCAGCCCCGATCTCGAGAACCTTGAGACTTGGCTTGCTGTGGGCCAGATGATGAAGGAACTCGGTCCTGTTGAGGTGATCTCGGAATTCAAAGACCTTGGAGAGACCGTCACCAGCGAGAATGAGATCCATGGCATCGGCCTTTCCGTCAAAGATGCCAGTGATGTTGGAGCAGATCTTGAGCATGGCATTGGCAACCTCAGCAGCGCGGGTCTTGGCCAGCTCTTCAGTAAGATTGGTGATCCTCTCCAAAATGTCTTCGTCGTCTCCCTCTCCAAAGGTTGAGGTCCCTGTAGCACGGAGTTGGTCGTGAACCCAGTCTTGGTACTTTCGCATGTGCGGAACAGTTGTCTCGGCGCCAGCCAACTGCCGGTGCGAGTAAAGCAGGCAAAGACGGGTCAACTCTTCAAGGCCTGGGGTATATAGGGCTTGGTCAAAATCGGGTGTGATAAGAGTAGTCGCATCCATAAAATCCAGATGAGGTCCCCATTCGTACCGAGTAGTGGCTTGGTCAGTCCGTCCCTCAGCAGCGCCGCCATCGTCGAGGGCAGCAAGTCGAACTCCGCCCATCTTGAGGACGGTGTGTCCATCTGCAACACCGCGACCCTCACCAGCAATGGAGCCAAATCGGCCCATGGTAGCTGAGACATCTAGGTTGACGTCGCCGGCAGTGCGGTAGATGACGAGCTTCTCAATCGTAGTCGGAACCGACATGACTGGCTTAGTCGTGAAGCCCTTTGTGGCAGCCACACTGAGAAGCTGCAGACAAGCATCGATGATAACTGGGTGCAGGTGATAGTTGCGCTCGTCACCAGTCTTGTTGTTGAGGACCTTGGCTGCGGCAATCTGCTCCAGAGTTCCTGACGTAATGTCTTCAAGGCGCTGGAACTGGCGGCCGTAGCTGAGGCCGGCCTTGTGCATCGTCTCATAACACTTCCGTGTACCCAATGCTCTGGGCAGAGCCTCTCGGGCCTCTCCTTCGAGCGGGCTCTCGGGGAGGGCCTTGACCTGTCCAGTGCAGTGCTTGGTCCAGGCGTGGCCATTGTGAGAAGCAATCGTGAACTCCCACCAAGAACTGTCGAGGGAGTCTGTCAGACGGTAAGGACGGAACGTGGTCATAACTTCAACAGGGGCACCCTCGGTGAGCAGCAGTGCCGCATTGACCAGGATATGACGGAGAGCATAGGCCTCTTCCACGCCAGTAGTCTGCCGGATAGCTTCCCCGACCATAGCCACGTAGCCTGCAAATGGAAAGACGGCGTTGTCTCCAATGATATGATCGCGGACCCAGGGAACATTGTCGAGGTGGAGAAGGTTGCGCCAGGTGGGCTCCATGTCGGTGCTCTCTGCCACTCGGAAGCCCAAGAGGTCGTGGTATGGATGGCCACGGTGACGCCACTCTTTGGAGATTCTCGACTCGTACCAGTAGCTCTCTTCGTGGTTCCAGGGGTACCGGGGCAGGTCTGGAAGACAGGCGCCCTCGGGCATCAAAGCCTCAAAGTCGACGGAGACGTTCTGAGAGAAGAGCTTGCCGACCGCTGTCAGCATGGACTCGGCGCAGTTCTGCTTGCGGATCATGGCCGCGGCGTAAGGAACTGCCATCGACTTTTCGGCCGCGATCTGTCGCATGGGACCAGACAGAGCTGAGTGAGGTCCGATCTCGAGGAAGAACATGTTCTTGCCAATGGGGTCGTTGAGGATTTCGGTAACAGCCGTGGAGAACATGACCGGTGACTCGAGGTTTGTCTGCCAGTACTTGGGTCCAAGAGCGGCCTTGGTCTCATGGAGCTTGCCGGTGACACTGCTGAAGAACAGGCACTTGTTAGGAGCTCTGCCAACCACCTTGTGCATCTTCATCAGAGCGTTGTACTCGGTTCCAACCTCGACCATGTGGTATGAGTGGTATGCCTTGTCAACCTTGAGCATCCTGGCCAGCACGTCCGGATGCGCCTTGTGGATCTCGGCAACAACTGTCGCCAGCTTATCAGCATCGCCAGAGAGGGTGATGCTCTTGGGTGAGTTCTCGCAGGCCCTAACAACTCCAGGAACGAGATATTGCTCAACTTCTTCCCAGCCTAGACCGATAGCTGCCATGGCACCCTTTCTCTTCTGCTGAAGAGTAACTGCGCCTCTGAGCCAGGCCGCGGTAATAGCCTCTTCAATAGTCAGAGCACCAGCGGCATACGCTCCGGCAATCTCGCCACTAGAGTGACCAACAACTGCTGCTGGTTTGATACCGATGGCCTTGAGGCAGTTGATCATGGCCAGTTGGATGGCGGTGCAAGCAGGTTGAGAAAGCTGGGCGGTTTCCACACGACTTGTCCTAGAAGGCTTCAACAGCTCCTCTTCAAGGCTCCAGTCTGGCCCATTGGTGACGGATCGAAGGTGCGTGTCAAGCGCCCGGATAGTGTCCCTGAATATTTCATTTGATTGCAGCAGGTCCTTGGCCATCTGTGGCCACTGTGCACCCTGGCCAGTAAAGACCATAACAACCTCGGGTGTCTGCCCAATTCGTGTGACAGGAGAGACGAGACCAGCTCGGTCCTTCGAAGCCACGACGAAAGCTCGGTGACTGAGGTGCTGACGACGGTTGGCGAGGGTGTATGCCAGATCCCCAAGGCTTTCTGGGTGGGTCCCAATGAACTCTTCATAACTAGCAGCCATTCTTCTGAGAGAGTCTGCCGAGTTGGCCGAGTAGACCAGAAGTTGAGGAGTGCGAACGGCACTCTTGGTCTTGGTCTCTGCGTTGAAGCTTCGCGCCGAGTCAATGATGACGTGGGCGTTGGCACCTCCGATGCCGAAAGAGTTGACGCTGGCTCGTTCGTATCGGTCCTCTGGCCAGGGAGTCGGCTCCAGAGGCACAGTTAACTTACTTGCCTCAAAGGGAATGGCGGGGTTGGGTGTCGTGAACTTGATGTTGGGGGGGATGGTTTGATGCTGAAGGGCCATGACGACCTTCAGAAGAGATGTCAAGCCAGAGGCTCCTTCAGAGTGTCCCAAGTTGGGCTTGACAGAGCCGATGTGGACACCCTTGTCGCCAAAGACGCGCGCAACAGCATTGGCTTCGATAGGATCACCAACAGGGGTGCCTGTGCCGTGGCATTCAACAAAGCCCGTCTTTGAGACATCAAGGCCGGCGTCCTTGTAGGCCTTCTTCATCATCGACTCATGAGCGAGTGTGTTTGGATGAGTCAACCCTGGCGTCTTTCCGTCGTGGTTTGTGGCTGTTGCTCGAATCACGGCCCGGATAGGGTTGTTATCCTTCAAGGCTTCGCTCAAGGGCTTGATGTAGATGGCCGTGATGGCCTCTCCACGGCCGTAACCGTTGGCATCAGCAGAGAAACTCTTGCAGGAGCCATCTGGTGAGAGGACACCCTGCTCAGTCATGGCTGTTGTCATGTTGGGGGCTAGGATGAGGTTGGCTCCTCCGACAATGGCAGAGGTGCAATCACCTCTCTGGATAGCAACACATGCTTCGTGCAGACACACCAGAGCGGCTGAGCATCCAGTGCGGACGGTCATACTACCACCCAGTTAGTATAAGCAGCAAGAAAAAGATATTGGAACATACCTAGGCCCGTGAAGGTCCATCTCATAAGAGATACGATTCGACAAAAGAAAGTCTCCATATCCTCCGACTCGATGCATTCCCCACTGCTGGGGCTCCTTGGCCCACATCTCAATCCAATCTTCGCCAAAACTGCCCATGTAACAACCGATGAGGCCTCCTCTAAGGTTTGTCTCACCCGCATCATCGACACATTCTCTAACAACTTCCAGCATCTGTCTCTGATGCGGGTCAGCGCGTTCTGCCTCGGTCCTGCCAAGGTTAAAGAAGGATCCATCTAAGCTGCCGAGGTTGATACTCTCATCGAGGAAGTAGCCGTATTCTGACTTGACGGATCCTGGTTTGACGTGTGGGGAGTAGTAGGCGTCGACGTTGTACCTGGACTCGGGGACTCTTGTTCGGGCATCCCCCTTGTTGACGAGGAACTCCCAGAACTGTTGGGGAGTGTGTAAGCCGCCGGGAAGACGGCAAGCCATGCCGCAGATGGCGATTTCGATTGGACCAGAACCCTTGGGTGCGCTGTCATGGTTTCCATTGGCCGTTCCATTGGCCGTTCCATCAAGATGCACGCCGTTGGTGGATGTGCCGTTGGTGTGCACCCCGTTAGTGCCGTTGACATGGATTCCATTTGTGCCGTTGGTGTGGGTGCCATTTGCACCGTTCATGCCGGCACCGTTAGTACCGTTGGTGTGAACACCGTTAGTGTGAGTTCCGTTGGTATGGCCGTTGGCCCCATTGGTGTGACCATTGGTCTGACCATTGGTGTAGCCGTTGGTGTGTCCGTTGGTGTGTCCGTTAGTGTGGCCGTTTGTGCCATTGGCCTGGATGCCGTTGGAGGCAGTCCCGTTCTCTGAAGCAGAAGTCATGATGTAGGTAGTAAATTCGGGATGGGTATTGTCGTGATACTTGTCCCCTCCTGCGAAGGAGCTGTGTAGTCTATGATCTAGAAAGTGGTGGTAGTGTTGTCTTTGTGATGCTCCTTGGGAGATGGTTCTGGAAGATGGACCCAAGAATGCCGGGGACAGTGGAAGCTTTTAGCCTTTGACGATGTCGTCTGTTGACAAACTTGAAGCATAGAGACTCTCCAACTGGTTTGTCTTGCGCCATCTCCATCGTCAGTCCATGCCGAGCCCTCGCCGGAACGCGCCATCATAGTTACGAGTATTCACTAGCGATGTCGGAAGAATTGACTATGGTTCGAGAGGTAAGAGTTTCCATCATCTGGTTCAACCCGAATCCGGGTTCCGCACTCTAAGGATCTCGACTCGAGGGTAGTTTGGCGATAGACTTCCAGTTTGAGGTTCAGCTGTTGTAAGGCGAGTGGGGGGCCTGAAATTCACAGGTGAGATCGCTGAAAAGGCGCGGGATGGGCTCATGGGTAGTGGTCTGACAGGACCCTGCATAGTGCAATGGCTAGCCAGTTTAGGGAGGACGTAGGGCAGTCCCCTGCATTTGTGCCGCAACCACTGATTCTCTGCTGTAAACCCGCCATGGCTTGATGGGAATCTTGTCGGAACCCGTCATGGGTCGATGTGGACGGAATCCGCATTTGTCGAACGTCTGCCCAGTTGAGACATCAAGGTATGGGACATCTCACAATCGCGTCAAAAATCAGGCCAGTGTTGTATTGAGATTGAGTAAATGACGGATCCCGTAACATTTCGACTCTGTAAACATTCTGCGATGGCGGTGTTTTGCCCGCGACGGCTCCGTTCTACGGTCAGCGATCGCCGGCTCACAGCGCCCGAGGGTTGAAGCTGTAACTTGGACCAATATTGTTTCGACAAGATATTGAAATACTAAAAGCGTCCCTCAGATTCATCTTTGGATCAGAAGCGCATCACAACATTCAGAACATCATTTCTACCAAGTCAATAGCCATTCTCAGGCTACCAGCCCATTCAATCATCTCCCCCACAACACCACAACCTCACCCAAAATGCCCAACGTCGTCCCTCACATCAAGGATTACCTCCAGGCCCAGGAGCCAAAAGCTCCCCGCATGAAGGAATCACCCGTCTTCTACCGCAATCTAGAGGAAGCTCTGGATACCCGTCGCGCCGATCAGAATCTGATTGTGTTCCGAGACTTCAAGGATGGCGTCGACTTTTCCTCAAATGACTTCCTCTCCCTGGCAACCAGCGGCCTGCTCCGCATGGCCTTTTTCGACGAGCTTGCTAAGCACCCCAACTTCAGGCTCGGTGCCACCAGCTCGCGTCTCCTTGACGGAAACAGCAGCTACATGGAGACCATCGAGAAGGAGGTCGCCGAGTTCCACAACGCTGAGGACTCCATCATTGTCAACTCTGGCTACGAGGCGAATGGCGCCATCTACACAGCCATTCCCCGGCCTGGAGATGCAATTGTCTACGATGAGCTGGTTCACGCCAGCACTCACGACGGCATGAAGAACTCTGTTGCTCTTACCAGGGTGTCGTTCCGTCACAACGACGTGGACTCTCTCGAGGAGACCCTCGTGTACATCCGCGACACACAGCCCCTGATTCAGAAGGGAGAGAGATCCGTCATCATCTCTGTGGAATCCATCTACAGCATGGATGGAGATGTCTGCCCGCTCAAGGAGTTTGTGGACATCGCCAAGGAGGTGTTCCCTCTCGGAAATGCCCAGTTTGTAGTTGACGAAGCCCATGGCACGGGTGTTGTCGGCCGCCAGGGTGGTGGTCTCGTCCAGGAGCTCGGCCTAGAGAAGGAGATTGCCATCAGGATGCACACCTTTGGAAAGGCCCTAGCCTCCAACGGAGGTGAGTAAGCTGCTACGCAGTTGGTGTAGAGCGATTCTGACATTTCGTATAGCTTGCATCCTGTCAAATTCTACCGTCAAGACGATGCTCATCAACTACGCCCGGGGCATCATCTACACGACAGCCCCCAGCTTCCTTGTACTGGCCGGAATTCGGTCTGGGTACAACCTGCTCAAGGCTGACATGACAAAGCGGGTAAGCTATCATCTCTTGGCGTCAGACAGATAGCGGAGACTACCGATGCTGATAACGCGTACCTACCAGGCCCAAGAGCGTGTCCAGTACCTCGTCAGGCTCTTCTTCAAGACCATCCAGGAGCATCCAGCCTATGAGAGGGCCGCAGAGACCGGCATTCTGCGGGTACCTCTCGCAGATGGATCCGAGTCCCGGCCATTCGTGACGCAGGTTGTTCCGGTCTGGACCCGTCCTCACCAGAACCTTTTCTTGGTCTTCCATTTGCAGATGGCGAAATACTGCGCCTATCCCATTGACTTCCCTGTTGTGCCCAAGGGCGCGCCCCGCGTGCGATGCGTCTTCCACAACCACAACACTGACGAGGAGGTCAAGGGTCTAGCCCATGCCCTGTACGAGTGGGCTCAGGAGATGCTCGACATCGAAGACGGAAAGGTCTCGTCCAAGATCCCCGTCGCGGCCCGCCAGGCCTTTGCCTGGACTGCGGAGGCGGAGACCAACGGGAATGGCGTGGCCGCGCAGGCTTAGTTAGAGTGCTTAGAATGCTTCAATTTGTCATGGGATAGACGAAGGATTTCACGGGGTACGGGATGTGGCGGAAGAAGCCGTCTCACAGTTGGATAACTCGCTCGCTTACAGAACTAGAAACACATGTATTTAGCCCCTTGAGTAAATAGACGCTGGATATTTGATTAAATGCACGTTGACACAATCTCAAATGACCATGATGGTGTCCTCAGTCTTGGCAAGATAGCAAAAAAGGACTTCGGCAGTAGAGAAGGATTCCCGGTGAAACGTGGGTGCATGGTGATACCGTAAAAACTCGAGAAATTCGTACAGCGCTAAAAGCGCCACAAAAGCCTCTTAGCCAGTACTTTCCACTGGCTATGACGTTTCTCACGGTTAAAAGTGGAAAAGCGGAGATAATTGCTTCTTAGCGCTGTACGAATTTCTCGAGTTTTTACGGTAGTATATCGATCCTTAAGGTTTTGACAGTCATAGCTTCCTATTTATCCCTTGCGGTGGAGACCGATTCATTTAGCCTTACTGCCAGACATCGGACCCCCATGTCGCCGCGGAACACCTTCCCCATCAAGGTTGGCGTTGGGGTGTATTGGTCCCTGTCAGATGTGCCGGGTGATCGCCCTAGCCGCGGGCACTAGAGTTGGACTCGGTGTCCGAGTTTGAGGGAGAAGATGCACCATGATGAGTCTTTGGATGATTTTTGCCGGAGAAACCTGGAGAGATGGCGCAAAAACATGTGGCTTACGGAAACTAGCGCTCTGTAGCGGGTGATCCCCCAAAGTAGGTGCTGACAGAAGGATCATACGGAGCGCTCCGATTGTCTTACTCTTGGCCACCGCTGACATGGAATCAAAACATTAACTAAAACTAGAACCTCAAAACAGCAACAAGACTCACGACTACCTGCCCATACGAGAGGATAGGTCCAAAAGAAGAAGGTGGCCCAGTATCATGTCATCCCTGGAAGCCACCGCACATTTCTAACTCTCCGAGCTGGCTACTATAGCGAATCAAATAATGGGCCAGTGCGTGTGCTTACTGGCCCGGGGGATGGCATGATGGCAGCCGCAGTAACGTGTTGGCCGAAATGTGGAATCACAAGGTGGAATTCCGCTGGCTTGGCTCTGACACGGCGGAGTTAAGTGTTGTGCTGCATTTACGAATCTCCCATCAGCGTATCTGCGTATCAAGGGACCAACCAGATGAAGCCGTCATGAACCGTGGGGGAGAGAATAGGCAGCCAGATAGATCGTGGTAGGGGACCCTGGGCCGAGTTGCAGCCAAGCCGTGTGCACACCGCGTCTGCGCCATGATGGAGTAGCACCCGGAGAATGGACATGGTTGTTTGGGGGCCTCTTACATGAACCGCTATTCTCCCCCTCCCCCTCTGCTCTCCCCTCTGCCCATGGGCCTGGATCCGGCTCCTGTCCTAGATCTCCTGATCCACTCGACGCTTTTCGTCCGGCCCAGCCCTCGTCTCTTCCCCGCGCCAGTCACATCCAGTCTCCAGACGGTGGCGTAGATTCGTTATTCCATTAACTAGGGGTCGCACGGGCGGAATCTCCGTGAGGGTGGGCCAAGCATCAGCGCAGGAAGGATGCGAATGTGCCCATGTCCCGTAGCTAACGCGGCAATGAGTCGTTATTCGAGCCTCTCCGGCCACGGCCAACACCCTCGTGCGTGGCGCATCTCGGCCCGATCCGCGCGCCTAAGTCAGTGAGACACCATCTCTCAGCCCTTGTTTCGGCCGCCCGAGGGGCTTGCAAGTACCTCAGCCTTAAATAAGATGGGGCAAATAGCTGCCCTTGCCGTGTTCCGCGTATGTGTGTGTGTTGGTTCAGACCGTACAACGGCATGAACATGCACCGAGACGGTGAATACGAGAAGCTCTGCAGAAGTGAAGATGCCAACCCAAGGGAAACGAAGCTGGGATGCATCTGAAGACCACGAGGCATGCCTTTCCACTCTCCTCTCCTAGGTTTCCCGCCCGTCGACCGTAGATGGCCCAGTGACTGACTATCCGCAGAAAGGGACTTCAAAGGACTATCCAGGTATGTCATTTTACTATGCGCAGCTTTCATGGTTTTCTCGACAAGTAACTCGCTAACCCGCCCGTGTGGCTAAAACAGTTTGCGACCAGTGCCGGTCAAGAAAGATCCGATGCGGCAGAGAACGACCTCACTGCTCCAATTGCACCCGTTTGGGTCTCGAATGCGAATGGTTGGGGCAGGGAAAGAAACCTAACCAGACAGCTTGGCTGTGAGTAAAAGCGCGTAGCAGAGCGACGAATTAGCGACTCATTCCTACCGACAATAGGAGCCATGTGGTCACGCGTCTGGGCGATCGGCTCGACAAGCTAGAGAATACCCTTTCTGGGTTGCAGACCTCGATCGACACTCAAACATCCGAGCCTACCACGCCTCTTCAACTCCTGAGCTCGCCGACCTCGGGCACGAGTACCCCATGGGGCCGACGGTGCGTCGTACGCCACGTGAACGGCCACGAACGTTACTACGGATCGACATCGTTCGCATCACTCATGCAAGATATGGCGGCGATCATACAGACCCATCTGTGCGACACGGACCAGGACGCTCATACGACCCCAACTATGGCAATGGCCGCTCGGGAGGAGATACTTTTGCTGGCAGAAGAGCCCGAGGTGCGTCGGCATGTCTCGGACGGGTCCATCCTGACAGGGCCCCCCTTGGTCATCGTCGAGGCCATGATTGGCCCTTATTTTGAGATGGTGAACCCGTACATGCCGTTATGGACCAAGGAAGGGTTCCGTCGCCTTATGGGTTCCGCGGCCGAGTCGACCAACGCGGCCGATAAACGCGCGTATGATGTGTGCGCCAACAATCTGGTTCTGCTAACCCTCCAGGCCAAGTCGCTCCACTCGCGGGCTACATCTGGTAACCCCTGTAATGATGCCCCGATGGCATCGTCAATCGACGGGGACCTTGTCAGGTCATTTATCACAAATGCGAAGCGGGCGCTAGAGAATGTGGAACTGCTTCTGCTTAACCCCAGTCTTTTGAGCCTCCAGGCTCTACTGTCTCTGGTACGTTATCTTCGTAGCAAGTGAGTGAGAAACGGCTAACAATGTCAAGTGCCTTGTTGCGCAGACTTCGCTCTCGGAAAATGTCACTGCGCTGCTGTTTAGTTTCGCGGTCCATGCCGCCAAGTCTATCGGGCTCCACCACTGGAACTCGCCAGACCCCAGTGAGGAATCTACCGCCGAAGAGTCCCAGGAGCGACGCAACGTCATGTACTGCATGGTATCCCTGAGCAGATCGGTGGCGTGGTCTTCGGGGCTATCGTTCAGTTTGTCTGGTGTTAGTGTGCTGGAGCACGAGCTCGCAGCCTCTTCCGAAGACAGGGCCACAGCCCATCTAGCTGCTCGGATCTCTCTTCTACGGCTTGAGGAGCAAATCTATACCGGCCTCTACTCCGATGAAGCAACCAGACAAGGCGCAGAGGCGGTTGGAAAGACTGCGCTCGCTCGAGGCCGCAAACTCGAGGAGTGGGCGACAGAACACGCTGAGGATCTCGATGAGGACCAATATTGCGGCTCCCTTCTCGACGGCCTGCGACATGAGCTTGCCATTCGGTTTTACTCACTGCAGACTCTGGTTACGTGGCCCATCCCAGATGAAACTACCGCATCTCGCCCGATGCTTGATTCTTGTCGGTCCTCCCTCCGGCTTTTCCGCCGTCTCTGGTTGGCAACATCAGAAAGGGGTCACTACTTGGATCTGGCTCTGTAAGTATCCCCGCCGCATTTCAATCATCTGCCCTCATTTTCCCCCTCTTTTCTAGCCCTCTGTCCGTACTTACACTAGGTAGGCTGGTGGCGTCGTATCCTCCGGTTCCATTCTTCGAGCTTGCGAGGCATGTTATCTGCAAGCAACCGGCTTCCGATGACGATTCAGAACTGCTACAGTCATTTTCGTCCATCATTCGAATATTCTCCGAGTGGTCGGAAGAAAACGCATATATGAAGAGACTCTCAAGATTTACCGAAATCGTGATTCAACTAGCAAACGCCAGTCGCGACGATGGACTCTCAACACAAGCAGAAATATGGTCAGGGCCTGCCGGGCAAGCTTACATGCAGACTCTAGACCCGTTCCCAGGAAGTGTGGTTGCCAATACACAAACCTATGCCGGAGACTCTGCCGCCTCATCCTCGTCGCGCAGCAATACTACACCTTTATCTGGCATCGCCCAGCCACTGCGTCCGGCGCCAGAGATGGATCCCATACCTGTTCCAGCAGCATCAACTTCAACCATATCACCGCCCTTGGCCCCGTTCGATGGCGGTTTCGTTAACAGACTTAGCCCCGTGTATGATTTGGATGGGTGGTTGGTGGAACCCAGGCCGCCGACTTCGTTACCGCCCAACTCGATGACCAGTTTCATGTTTCAGGATAACAATGGATTTTCGTTCGATAGACTCGATCTTGGATAAACATTCGTTTTCGTCGATACATCTTGTGTTTTTAGAAGATTTGATGAAGTTTTGATACGATATATGAGGGGTGCTTTAGAACAAGAGCGAGACGATAAGATTCATGGACATGTGTTAGGTAGATATGTCTCAAGCAACAATTTAGACTCAGCCTTTTCTGTCTTTAGAGGGTTTGCTACCATTATATGCCTCACCTGTCTTCATGTGAAGCCTCGGTCTGTTATGGCTTACGCGCGCAACTGCATCGTGGGTGCAACCCTTACGCCGTCCGCGGGCGGCCGTTGTAGCCGGTAGATGAGAATGTGGCCCGACTTTCCGCCCGAGACTGACCATATCCACATTTTCCGGCGGTTTTGCCATAAGGGGATATCGAAAATGGCAATCATGGCGAAGGTTTATTGGTTATACGTGTACGTAGGCCAATAGCGGAATCCTCGGTCGCCCGGCTGGAGAGGCCTCGTGTCTCGATGGATCACCAGATGGTCTGAACAGCCTTCATGAAGATGATTCTAGAAGACTGTGCAATCCTGGTGATCTGACGGAAGCGCCCGCTCTGAACTCTGCATGATCTGTCCAAGGGATATTTTAGGATCCTTGACCTGTCATTCTGCACCGAATAGGCAGCACGCGGATGATCGGCAGTTCCTACTGCACCCTCATTCTACAAGGTACAAAACTGAATATCGGTGCCTATTGTTCGGTCGGGGATTTGACCAAATAGAGAGCGTCTCCGACGTCCTACGTAGTACGAGACAAAACGTGTAAAAGAGGAAAGAAAGTAACCGCCGCTCACGATGACTATATCTTTCGGACTCGATCACCACGACGCAAGGCCATCAAGAACTTCCATGCTTGCATTTGAAAGTCTGCTTGACATACGTCTTTGACTTTCCCAGACTTACTAAGAACTTGGATCTTTTAAAAGCAGAGACAGGTCTCGTCGACTCAAAGTTTCTTCACTACAACCAAATCTTTATTTAACCCATATGGAACTAAATGATATTGGCTTGACATGGAAGGAAAACATGATGTTTTGTTGCACCTCACTCTTTTTATTTGTTTTCATATAGCTGAATCAGCAGCATCCACATTAATTACTTCGCAATCAACTAGACTCGGGAGTGCCCTGAGAGTCAACTATTTTACTCTGGTTTAGGTTTGGCATTGACAACCGTCGAAAAAGCTCATCTTATCAATTGGCGTTTCACTTTGCACTTCAGTCATTGGCAAATCTTCCTGAAACTAGGCTAAGCTTCGGGTTTGAAAATAATGTATTCCAAGATGATTGTGGGCGAATTGAACTATTTGTCTAAATCATCTATGAAATAGATGTCTGGGGTAAGAATCCCCCTTTTGAGTGAACCTATAAAGTCCTCCTTTTATCTAACCATTCCGCTGGCCATTTCAGTTGATGAGGGTATCCTCTCCGGGCAGAATGGTGCCGTTGGTGACAGCAGCAGCGTGGGTGCGAGCGAGCCAGCCCCAGACGGGGTAGTGTCGGTCGAGCCAGGGGATGAGCTCCTTGGCACCGGGCTTGCTTCGCCAGTCGCGCATGAGGTCACAGACGATAGAGAAGAGAGAGACTGTCTGGACGCCAGCTCTGGCCATTCGGTCGTTGGAGATGTCGCGGACGAGACCAGAGTTGGTGCCAGAGGCCTCGACGTTAGCCCAGACTGAGTAGCCGGCCTCACGGAGGGAGAGGGCCAGGAAGGTGGCGCAGACATCGGTGGTGATACCAGCCATGATGATCTGCGACTTGTTGGTAGCTTGCACAGCCTCGCGGAACTGCTTGTTGTCCCAGGCGTTGACCTCACCCTGGCGCTGGATGAGGGGGGCCTTGGGGTACATCTCGAGGACCTCGCGCATGAGAGGGCCGTTGGGACCTAAGACCATTAGTATAAGGTTTCAAGGATAGTAGTACTTGACTTACCCTGGTCAGCCGAGGTGGTCAGGATGACAGGAAGGTCAAAGACCTGTCCAAGGGCAGAGTGGGCGAGGGCCTGGTCGCGGTAAAGCGTAGGGTCAAAGTCGCGGGTCAGCTGGTAGAGACCCTCCTGGATATCGACAACGAGAAGGAGCTGTGCACAGTTAGAATCATCCTCTCTGATAACTTGTTGTGACTTGACTAACAGCATCGTTCTTGTCAAGTCGCTCGTAGGTGTAGCTAGAGCCCTTGTTGGCGAGGGCAACTGCAGAGAGCAGGCTCGCGGCGGCGAAAGAGGTGAACTTCATCTTGAGACGAGGACTTTCTGAGAGTTTCTGAGGTGTGCTGTAAACTCTGTTGGATGCTGGATCTCCTTGACTTGGTTGTCTGAGTCTTCAGAAGAACTCTCTCAACTCAGGTGCTCTGAGCGGTATATATACCAATTCTTGACAGTCAACAGTCACGATAGCACTTTTTCAGCTCCTGCACTTGATTCCAATCAGATGCCCGTGTTGAGCGGCCGACATTGAGGGCCCAATGGGAGAAGCACCCACCACAGCTGCATGAGCGGAAATGCGCCCGACTCTGCGGTGGGACTCTATACGGTCGCATAAACTCTGAACATGTTCACATGCCTGCATTTTCATACAGAAACGAGCGTTCACGAAGTTGAAAGTCTAACTAACAGAAGTCAATTATCGGCAAGTTCCCGGTTTCAGCCACAGAGATAGTAGAGTGGGAAATCTGTCATACAATGGTAAGCCTATCGTTCGGTTGGTAATCATGCAACCATTCCGACTCAGCGAAAAACCCCCCACTTGGATGTTGGCCCCTCAGTCCAGTCAGCCTCAGTCACCGTCTTGCTCAGCATACATAGCGCAGTTGCAGGGGTCTCAGACGACGGATCAGATGCGGCCGAGATTAACCTCGTGGGCACCCGAAGCCACCATCTGGGTGATCTACCTCTCTCTCTCTCTACCAGACAACGGGCAGCTTCACAATGCCCACATCCTTGCGCCGCGGCGTGCACTCGATCTCGTCGAGGGGGATCGCCACCTTCAAGTCGGGTAGCGTCCTGAACAAGGTTTCTAGGCCGCCGATTAGCTTGCGTCCAGCCCTTCAATCTTAGCTTCAACGTTGTTGCATACCGAAAACGGCCTCTAGCTCCGCCTTAGCCAGCAGCTCTGCAATGCAACGGTGTGGGCCGAACCCAAACCCAAGCGCGTCGTGCGAGTCGAATTCTCGGTGAATGTCGAACTTGTCGGGGTTGGGGAAGACGTCCTCGTCCCGATTGGCCGACTGGTTCGAGGCAATGATACCCTCGCCTGCCCGGATGAGCTGCGCCATTTTGTCAACTCTTGTGTTACACACTCTGACGCATTATTGAATAATACTGACCTTTCCTCCAAGCTCGATATCCTCTTTGGCCACCCTCTTCATTGCCATAGCCGAGCCAGTGTGGTAGCGGCACAGCTCCTCAACAAAGCCAGGGACCAGGGAGGGATCAGCCTTGAGCTCCTCCAACTGGTCGGGGTTCTGCATCAATGTAACGACGCCCTGGAAATCAAGCATTAGCGAATACTACCCAAAGTATAGAACAGAATTGGTCTTACAAGATTGATCATGTTGACCATTGTTGCGTTGCCAGCGACCAGCAGCAGAAAGGCGATCTGCACAGCATCGCTCTTTTCGATGTGGCCGGGCACAAGCTGCTGAGCAACAAGTCGGCCAATGAGATCATCCTTGGGCTCCTTGAGACGTTGATCAACGAGGTTAGCGAGATAGTTTAGTAGCTCCCTAGATAGCATATAAGCCTAAGACCATAATGAGAATGCGAGGGAGGGGCGTACTGGTTGGCAGCCGCTGCCTCTTGCGCAGTACCGCTCCCATTGCTTCGGATAGCATTCTGCTGGGTCAAGTATTCAAGATCCTCAAAGGGGACTCCAAGAATCGTGTAAATGATCTACAGTCAATAATTAGTCGTTAATGTTTGAAACGATTAGTAAGTCAACTCACGTAGGAGGGAACAGGAAGAGCAAACTTCTCAACCAGATCCACAGGCTCAGAGCATCCACCAGCCACCATCTCATTAAGGAGTCCTTGGACAGTCTGCTGGATATATGGCCTCAACTCCTCCACATGCTCCTTTGTAAAGAAGGGTTCGACCATAGTCCTATAAGCCAATCAGCACCATGTACCTCAACCTTGGCATGGCTTACTACCTCTGGTTCATGTGCGCCGGAGCATCCATGTCGACAAAGGTCGGCTTATTCTTGGCTGCAGCCTTACCACCGGCACTCAGCTCGGGAAAGCCAAACCTATTTCGCTCCTAATCACTGTTAGATCGAGATGACATGCATGAGACGTGTCAGATCTTACCTTGGAGAGTCGCTGATCGGTTGCCACCTTGCAGACATCGTCATACTTGACCACCAGCCAAGCCAAGCTGCCATCCCAGAGCTCAACTCGTGACACTGGGTCTGTAGCTCGAAGCTCGGCGTATTCAGCAGGCGGCTCAAAAGCGGAGGCCCGCTCAAAGGGGAATCGTGGCGCGTTGGCCTGTTCGTCTTGAGTTGCGTGCATGTTGTTGTTGTAGTTGTGTGAAATCTTGGTGTTGATGATCCGGATAATCGATATCGAAGAGACTCCCACTTTTATACATCTCAGATTCAATCGCCGTCATCGCCTATTCCCCCAAGATTGCTCGTTTTCACCGAGACAAGGCCGTTGCATGATTACGAGGTGAGCTCACGAGGCCGACGTCGCCGAGAATCGAGAGCGCTCGATAATAACCTGACGTGAGCTCTAAGAGGATGTGGTCTGGTCACAGGCCAATAAAAAAATTCGTGTGCACACGGTTTGTGCGTGTGGCGGGACATCTCGTCCTATTTTTTGCGACAAAGTTATCAATCTCCGCGGAAACACGCATCTCCTGTAAGCCCTCGCATGAATGATTACAAAGTCATCGGAACGGAAAGGAAAGCCCGGAACTACCTTCGCGATCTCGGATGTGCACCTGTTTTGACAAATCATGGAATTTTACTGCCTTTTGTTTGACCACGATGATCCGAGACCTGGTGCTGCTGAGAGTGATGATGACCTCATTCACATGTGCTCCCGACTTTGACCGACACATCCCACGTCCCGATTTCGGCCGACATACCAGCATTGCAGATGATTCTCAAATAAGATATGCTTACGATAGCAGGTGCTCTGTGCTTCAGATGTAGATTGATCGATAGTAACGTGATGCCAAGGCGGTCATCGACTGTTGCGGAGGACCGAGATGTCCGAATCGCGACGACGCTCTGTCCGGTCCGTGCCCGGGAGAACTTCCCCGGGGAAACAAGTATTTTTTTTCCTATTAAGGAAAATAGACAAAGATTGATGGACTACTTGAAGAAGATGGTGGGACGGGATGTTCAAATGATGGGCATTGTAGATCCATCTGATCTGACATGCGTCTGGATCTCACCCTAATTTGGTCACCATATGGCTTGGCTTTATGGATGATACATGAACACCCGTAACATACCGATACAGCAGACTCTTTTTTATCTACTGCGACAGCATACTATCTAAACCATGTGTTCAATTTTGGGTTCTGTAGCGCGCGAGCTGGAGGCAACTTGCGGCAATGCATCCTCATGAGGTTTTCATATCTGTCACAACACTTGATATAACGAGCTAATTTCCTTTCATTATCGCTCCGACTTGAGCTATCGCCGTCATTTCAGTTACTAGGAGCAATGAATGTGAGGGGGGTTCAAAAGGAACACATTTACAAGAGTCGACGGCAGCAGGATTGATGCGACGAAATGATAGTTTTTCGAGGCTCCGGCCAATTCGAGTTCAGATTTAGTCTCAGCGTAGTTTAATTGCGACATTCCGACTTAGTTATAGGCTTACTGGAACTGACTTGAGATAATTCAATTGAAAATCATCCTATGTTTTGGTGATATGACGTAGCTTAGTATCTCTTATCTTATCTACGTTCGTATCTTATCTCATGTTGGCTTAGTCATTTTCCGACTTTGCCCATCCTCCCGGGTAGGATCGAAATGACATAAACATCTTCTCGTATTTTTAACCCCTGGTTAGATATCCTAGAAACCCCTGTTTAAGATGAAAAGATCGCGATTCCCTAGAATGCAGAGCTGATTTTAAATGATTTGAGCTTTTTCTATCTAAAATTAGCTAGTTTAAGGTTGGCTTCCTAGAAAAATGATTGTGACACCTATAACCAAGCGAGAAACATACATAACATTCATGCTTGCTGATGAAAAAGCTTCCCCGTTTTAGATGTGTGGTCCAATGACCAATCTTAACGACTGTTTATAGTTGGCTATATCATGTTGCCGGTTTCTCGCTGGAAAGAGTATTGTTTGGTTGCAATAGGCTGCTATCCAGTATGTGCTAGACCACTATCAGATAGTCTACAGATTTTGGTGACAATCTGTTTTCGTGCTATGACAGTGCGGGCAGATAAGATTGAGCAATGTGATTGGCTTGTAGCCCTGCTGGATCACATGGCGTGCAAGAAGCTGAGATGCAAGACGGTAATTGTGTTAATCTAGGTCTAGTTTTCGTAAAGTTCCAAGTATCCTAGAGATCAGGCCGCTCGACATCAAAAATAAAGTGCGACTACCTCTTTGAGGCGCATCGCCCGAGGCTGACACGCCGTGTTTCGGAGTTGGCAGTTCCACAGAGAAATGAAGACGCGAGCCCAGAAATAAAGACTACTCTTCTGACCAATCAAAAGTGGATATAGAGGTTCGTCAGCGCCCTCTGCCCTACAGCACGCGCCGCAAACCATTCAAGGCTGCCGACAACTGACTAGGGTCTTTCGGCCCCGATCCGCAGTACCCCAGAGTTTGAACCAGTTTCAGGAAACAGGTTGCACTTGTTTTAGTAAGAGAGTATCCCTAATAGGACATTGCTGAAGCATTTCAAGCCCAAACCCCCGCGCCCGAGTCGGCTCCGTGACCGGTCGGGACCGCAGTGCGGGGTGAGGCATCACCCAGCGGCGGGGGAGGGTCTCGGGGAAACACAGCCGCGCTGGCGTTGGTTACGAGGGGACAATCGTGAATGGCCGCCGAGACTTGTAGCCCAATAGAAACCAAGACAACTGTGCCGATCATTGCGGAGAGAGCTAGTCCAGTGCCGACTCGACTGGGATTTGCGTTATGTTTCACAGGCTTCTGCTTCCTACATAAAGCCACGAGCTGGCCTCGCAAACTCTGTCTTTTCCCCTCAACTAAACTCTCCGATTCACCCCCAATCTCTTAACTCGCTTCCGCTTTATCTCTAGTTCAAGTACTACAGCGCTTGTTCACCATGGCTGCCGCCGATGTCCAGGCATCAGTCCCCTCGTACATGCGAATATTGCCGGGCTCCACCAACATCCCTGTCGCAAAGTTTCCCTCCCCTTCCAAGGTTCCCTCCAGCTCCGATCCTCAACAAGTGGCGTCGACCCTCGTAAATACAGTCAACGATGCCCTTCAGAGGAACGATTACGCCGCTCTCTCTAGACTGTTTACAGAAGACGGCTACTGGCGCGATCATCTCGCCCTGTCGTGGGAATTCCGAACTGCCCAGGGCCCTAGCGCCATCCAGGAATTTCTGTCGCGCTCTGCGGGCTCTAGAGATGGCTTCCGGTTGAAGAAGATTGCCATTGACGGTAGCTCTGCCGTTAGAGAGCCCAAGGTGCTCCCAATGGACGGTGCTGGCGACGTTCTGGGCGTGCAATTTTTTATTACTGTCGACACAGCTATTGGCTCCGGACAAGGTCTGGCGCGTCTTGTTGAGCAAAACGGCGAGTGGAAGATTTTCAGCCTCTACACGCGCATCCAAGATCTCAAGGGCCACGAGGAGGGAACCTATAAGCACCGGCCTAGGGGTGTTGAGCATGGAGGAAAGCCCGGCCGCAAGAACTGGGCTGAGCGCAGAGCTGCGGCGGCCGAGTTTGAGGATGGCACCGAGCCTCCTGTTCTGATCATCGGTGAGTGAGCCCTAATGCAACTGCGCTATCAGGGCTAACATGCATGTCTCAGGTGCGGGCCAGGCCGGTCTCACAGCTGCGGCACGGCTCAAGATGCTTGGCATTGAGGCAATTGCCATTGACCAGAATGAGCGGGTTGGAGACAATTGGCGGCAGCGATATCACCAGCTTGTACTTCACGACCCTGTCTGGTATGATCACATGCCGTATCTCAACTTCCCGCCTCAGTGGCCTATCTTTACCCCCAAGGACAAGCTAGCGCAGTTCTTTGAGGCCTACGCTACGCTCCTTGAGCTCAATGTCTGGACAAGGACCTCTCTCGTCGAGACCAAGTGGGACGAGGGTTCCAAATCGTGGACTGTCACCGTTGAGCGAAAGAAGGATGATGGTTCCACTCAGCGACGAACCTTTCACCCTCGCCACATTATCCAGGCAACCGGGCACTCCGGCAAGAAGAACATGCCTGAGATGAAGGGCATCTCCAACTTCAAGGGTGACGTTCTCTGCCATTCTTCCGAGTTTGCTGGTGCAAAGGCCGAGAGCAAGGGCAAGAAGGCTGTCGTCGTGGGATCCTGCAACTCGGCACATGACATTGCCCAAGACTACGTCGAGAAGGGCTACCAAGTCACCATTGTTCAGCGATCCAGCACCCATGTCGTATCCTCCAAGGCCATCACCGACATTGCTTTGGCCATTTACTCGGAGGATGGACCGCCAGTTGACGACGCCGACATTCTCATCCACGGGCTACCCACTCCAGTCCTGAAGGCCATCCAAGTCAAAGTCTGCGAGAAGCAAGCCGAGCATGACAAGGAAATGCTTGACGGCCTCAACCGTGCTGGTTTCAAGGTCGACCGCGGCCCCGATGGCGCCGGTCTGTTCTTCAAGTACTTCCAGCGCGGCGGAGGCTACTACATCGACGTCGGCGCCTCCAAGCTCATTGCAGATGGCATCATCAAGGTCAAGCACGGCCAGGAAATTGACGAGGTTCTCCCCCACGGCCTCCGCTTTGCTGATGGTAGCGAGCTTGAGGCAGACGAGATCATCTTTGCGACGGGATACCAGAACATGCGCACCCAGACGCGGCTCATGTTTGGTGACGCGATTGCCGACAAGGTGACCGATGTCTGGGGCTTCAACAAGGAGGGTGAGATGAGGACTATGTGGCAGAACAGCGGACACCCTGGCTTCTGGTTCCACGGTGGCAACCTGGCCATCTGCCGATACTACTCGAAGCTCATGGCGCTACAGATCAAGGGACTCGAGGAGGGCCTGTACAAGTATGGCGAGCTGTAGACTTGCCCAGACACAAAGGTAAAGTTTGGTTATGGTTTGGAGTTTGCTTTGGCAACGGATATTTTGAGCTAGAACTATTTGAATCGCAAGTTTTATTTACACTATAAGTACCGTCGACGTGAATAGATACACCTGGGGCTCTGACTAGGCTCTAGATCATCGCGTTGCTCCACGACCCCTGCGTCGCGTAAACGCCACACCGTGGGCCAAAGGCAGTCACATTCCCATTTGGCCTACGAGGTGACCTTGGGCGCTTGCTTCATTGCCAATCAGCAAAGGTGTTTCTCCTATAGAGGGACAGCAAGCACAGTAATTGTGCGGCTGTCAAGAGTTTTGGGCCCAGACCGTTCGCTCTTGGCACATTCGTGTTACCCGCGAGGCTTCTAGACCCGACCGCCAAGAGCTGATGTCTTGATTCAGCCGGCCGGAATTCTTGCTACGAACTTCAACGGGCATGCCAGTTCGCCTTTTTCGGCCAATAAAATATAGCGCTTCAGCGAATACGTCCAATTCTAGTTAGCAAGGTATTGGCACAAGAGAGCTGATATTTTGGTCCAGCCAGCCACAAATGCTGCAATTGTCACATTCCAAGACATACTGCAGTTCCAACTTTGATAGCCGTGCCGGCGCAGGCTGATCAAATTCCATAGTTTAATGCATGCGTCCAATATTGGCCAGCTAACAACCGCCACCAGAGAGCTGAACGACCACCACAATCCTATCAATTCCTGGTCGACATGCACCGAGCGCACGCATCACTGACCAAGGTTTCTAACTATATCTATAAAAGGGCTTGCATGATACTTTGAAGGTTGGCCATATCATCGATAAAGCTCCATCTTTGCTAAATCATCACTACCACGTCCCTACCATGTCGTTGCTTGATTTATCTGCAGCCGAGCTCCTCCAAAAGTTCGATAAGGAGCCGGAGAACGATGCACTGGTTCAGGAAGTGCACCGCCGTATCATTGATCCATCTCTGAGTCAAGAGTTGTTCAAAGAAATCGAATCCCTAAAAGACGCCTCCGACCAACAATCTCCATCATCTCTCCAAAAGACAGAAGAATTTCACCGCTACGTGTGGGAAAACTGCATTGGTGAGCAGAAATGCTTTCCCAAAGTCCTACGCAAACCTCGGAAGCTTGAGGACTTGACCGCCGCTGTTCAAGATGGGAAAACCCAGAACCTTCAAGTAAGGGCAGTGGGCTCAGGACATTCCTTCTCAAACATACCCGTTGGCTCATGTG
>JAADYS010001307.1:0-14345 GCA_012931995.1 Fusarium albosuccineum
GGGAAGGTCTGACTTATAAGGGTAGCTATGATAGACCCATAGCTACTCTAGCTAACATGGGATCAGACTTACTATGATCCAATGGATCATAACAATCTGACAGCCCTTTTGGCTGGTACCTCGTTTGCCCTTATAGAATGAATGGAATACCCCTCTATTTGTCTACCTCTGTTATCAAGACCGTCTAAAAAAGACACGAACCCAGATTCTTCTCATTTTTGCACATCCTAGAGAACCTGCGGGGGAAGTAGAGAAACTCGGGTAGCATAAGGCTACAGTCCACGTTCTTGACTTAGCTCGACTAAACTCAGAAACTACCGTATCAACTCAGTAAGCTAGGTAGAGCCTATGGGTCTCGTCATCCCTGTCTTATGCCATTTTATAGGCTTACCCGCGGCTAAGGATCTTAATACTTCTGACCAACCAATCTTAAGCATTAAGACACAGGCTTATGATGACCCATAGGCTCTACCTAACTTGTTGAGTTGATACGGTACTCTGCCTTATTTCATCAAGTCTTTCTCTGCCCTCATTGGAATCATGCTCTCCCTAGTGTAGTGCATCTGTCAAGACGGATAACAAGGAGTCATCCCAGAAGATGAGTGTCCAGGGAGGCTCCCTCCGCATCGAGTTCCAGGCCCCTCAAATCATCGGGTGGGTGTCAGAGATACTCCCGCAATTGCCCCGTGGTAACGATGCCCAAAAGCTCGGTGGCTTGAACGCGCCACCTAATATGGCTTTCCGGTCAAACTTTTCATGCAGCAGAGCACACAGCTGGCTCACGGTGGCTACGGCTAGAGAATCGTCTCCCCGTCTTCCGGGCCGATGCTCAATCTCCTACCATTCTTGGTGAATCTCATTCGTTGTCTGGTTTAGAGTCTAGCAATATCGTCAATCAGCTTCACAGGTAGTTCAAGATTGGCAAAACCGTATCGTTGTATAAGAAACGAAGCGCATTTGTCCGTTGCATAATAAAAAGACTTCTCTACAGTCTCACAAATTAAACCATCCTTAAGGCCTAACATCATCGGATAAGTTACTCCGTGGATGAATGAGTTGACCATGTCTCAGGCCCAAACGCGACACCCCAGGACTAACTGGGTTCCTACTAGAGTGGATGGAGGAAGCACGCTACATCGGGGTCCTAACAACTTGGAATTGAGCCAAGAGAATTTGCGAATCCACAAAACTTCAAATTATTTTATTTGAACTTTTGTTTTCGGAAGAGTAACCAGCTCGTGCAGTCTACGTTGACGAAGCCAAGACCTTTCGCAATGAATGTACCGGGGTTCCCATTGGTACGGCTATAGAAGCTGATTAAACCACAGTTTTTACCATGGTTAGGACGATCCATCCAGGATGACTTCTTCCGAGGGTCGGAGACAACAGCCAGGAAGCGTAATCTAGGTAGGGAGTCAAACCGAAAATGGAACAAAATTCTTATTTGATCCTATCAAGGCTGGCGGTGACAACACCGCTTTTATCTTCGCCTTCGCATACGATTGAACATGATCGTCGGTAACTCAATCAGACTGATCAGCAACTGCTCGACCCGCCTCGCCTGAAACTAAGTTCTTGGCAGACCTACAGAAGGATGACATCCCTGCGACACTATGCTGCTGTCATGTGCTCCAGCAAAAAGACTTCTCGCCGTGGGGAAAGACTTTCCATGGTCTTGAGGCCTTGAGGGATATATATACTCGTTGACTTGCACTTTCATACTTGGTTGGAACTTCGTCCACATGCCCATCCTGACAAGTGGTTGACAAACTGTTGGCTTCACCATGGCTCTTCCACCAAAGCTTTATCAATGGCTTGTGGGCGTGTTTGCGTCTCTCGGCTCTCTGACTTACGGCTATGATCTCGGCGTCATTGCCCAGGTCATTGCTGCAAAGTCTTTCATCGGCAGATTTGGAGATGATCCTGCTGAGATCGGGGCAGTAGTATCTGTCTTTACAGGCGGTGCCTTCTTTGGGGCTGCCTCAGCTGCGCCTCTGGGAGATAAGTTGGGCCGCAAATGGACCATCTTAATCGGGGCAGTCATCTTCCTTCTGGGCGGAGCTTTACAGACGAGTGCACAGAACATTGCATACATGATGGCAGGCCGAGCCATCTCGGGACTCGGGTCAGTGATGCCGAAGCTGTATCTTCTCACTTGACGTTGCTCTGCTAACTGTCATCAGTGTCGGGCAGATGGTCATGATTATTCCGGTTTATCAAGCCGAGCTCTGCCACCCTTCGATCCGTGGCACAGTCACGGCTCTCCAGCAGTTCATGCTTGGCGTGGGTGCACTCGCCGCCGCTTGGATTTCATATGGTGAGATTGATACCAACATGGCATCCATGTTTGAGCTCAACTAACGATGTTGAAGGTGTGGATATTGGAATTGACGACGACCAAGAACGTCAATGGCGGATTTCGCTCGGCATTCAAAACATACCCGCCGGTATTCTGGCCCTGCTAATCCTCTTCTTTCCCGAATCACCGAGATGGCTCATTGACCATGGGAAGACTGACAAGGGTCTACAAACGCTCGCGAAACTACACGCACATGGAAATGTCGACGACCCATGGGTCCAGGCCGAATTCGCTCAAATCCAAGAGTCCATAACAGCCGAGCATGAAGCGTCAGCAAAATCATATTCTGAGCTCTTCACTGACAAGTCTTGTTTCCGACGCCTATGGATCGCGTGTTCTGTTCAGGCATCTATTCAGATGACTGGCGTGGCAGCTATCCAATATTACTCCGTTGCAATCTACAGAAAGATTGGAATATCTGGCAGCGACACTCTGCGATACCAAGCCATCTCCAACATCTTTGCACTGGTGGCACAGGCATTGTGCATGGGTACAGTTGACTACACTGGTCGTCGTTGGCCCTTGATTTTAGGAAACGTTGGAAACTGCATCTCCTTCACTGTTGCGACATGCCTCCTCGCCCTGTTTCCTCCCGGAGAGGGCACCAGCAACACGTCTGCCAGCTGGGCCTTCATCGTCATGACTTGGATGTACAATTTCTGCTTTAGCGCCACATGTGGACCGTTATCATGGATCATCCCAGCAGAAATATTCGACACCAAAACACGGGCCAAAGGAGTATCGATTGCTACCATGGTCAACACAGCTTTCAATGCCATGATTGCACAAACAACATCGGTGGCCCTTGATGACGAGAGTGGTATTGGCTGGCGATGGTACATCCTGTTCATCGTAAGCCAATTTTGTATGCGAAATTTGAGCTGGAGCAGGTAGCTAACTTGCTTCCAGGTCTGCAACGCGACTAACGCAGTCTACTTTTGGTGCATCCTGCCAGAAACCGCCAAGAGACCGCTGGAGGAGATGAGATATTTATTCACCGAGGCCCCAATCTTTGTTCCCACCATGAATGTCAAGGCTGCTATCTCAGGCGACTTGGAGCGGAGGGTGGAGGAGGCAGAGCGAAAGCAGGATGTTGCCAGGACTGAATAACAAGCCCCGAATAGCTCATAGGCTCGACTGCAGGTAGTTCCTGGCCGCTACCATCGGAGTCTACGACCACACATGCATTTTCGGGACTTGGTGAGGTCACTTACGCAAAATCCAGCGCATCTATCTTGGCTCATGTCCTGCAACTGCACTGAAATGTTTATTGCTCTTCGTGAGGGCACCGACCAGGATTAAGAGTACTAGAGATAAGAAATACAAGGACTTAATCATTCTGATTCTGAAGGCTTCTTCCCCCAGACGAAATAAATCGGGGCATAAAGGTGGATGGCTGGGTTTTTGAGATCCTTCCGCACCTGGGACACATATACCTGAACTTCTTCCTCTTTCCAGCCAAGCACGGTTGAAAAGATCCGTGGCGTGTAGGATTCGACGGCCTGAATCTGCTGGATGCCCTGAAGCTTCCCAATCTCCTTGAGCTTTGCATCCTTCGGCCAGCCGCCAATGGGTAACTTGTTATCTCTGCGTCAGCAAGAACCAAGACCTGAAAGTGCACAGGTTGTGGCATAACTTGAACTTACCTTGCGAATCTCTTGCTGGACGTCTACGAATCCTGCCTTTTCTAGTTTGTCCTTCCAGTTGATGGCACCTTCGAGAGATTTGCCAAATTTAGCTGAACCCTCAAGTAGGTGCTTGAGCCATTTCTGCGCATTTTCGGCCTTCTCAGCGGTTCCATCATCAGAGAGCAAACGTGGATACGTTGCCTGAAACTCGATGTATCCGCCCGGCGTCAGATTCTCATAAGCGCGTCGGAATAGTTGATCTTCATCTCCAATGCAACCTTCCAGTTCTCGGCCATGGATAAAGTCAAACGGCGTTTTAGATAGCCATTCGGCCTCAAAGTCATCAACCTCGAATACGCAGTTCGGGGGCGTCCTACGTAGTTTCGTTGTCAAGTCGAGTCTAATAAACACGATAAGGTTAACCTACCACTTAGGTTGGATAGGGCTCAGATCTGTGCCAATCACTTCTGCGGATGGGTATTCACTGCAACCCAACAGTTAGTGGCATTTTGAAATGGACATCTGCTAGAGGACACAAACTCAGCAAAATCCATTGCCCATATTCCGGTCCCAGTGCCAAGGTCGAGGACACGCTTTGGCTCATTGGCGATAGGCGCTAGAAATAGCTGACCACCGAGTAACAAGCGGTATAAGTGATGAACGAGGTCCATTCCATCTTGCTCCGTATCGTCATTTGGCTGGCATGCATTAGTCGGCTTTCTATCTAACATCTGCCATACCTTTATGTACGTACCAGCAGGTAGGTGCCCGCACGGAACGCATGGTAGCGACGGCCATTCTGTAATGAGCTGTAAGTGTGAATTCAACTAGGACTCTTACTGCCACCAACCTCATATCTGTACCCGCAGAGCAGGTGCTGGTTAGACAAATTTCTGAAGAGGTCGGTTTCTTGATCCATCACGCACTTGTAGTTTATGACACTCGAGGCAAGGGATGTTTGATAACTAGCTGAACCTACACTAGGGGAGTTATCAGTGCCAGTCCGCTAGGATGTTCACCTGAGGCTTACGAGACGCCGTAGGCAGAATCGTCATCGGCGGCATTTTCCTACATGGTGCATGTTGGTATTAGACACGTCGGGACAGTGATATGTATCGACAAGCACTCACATCAGCCTCTAGTGGGTTACCTGCCAAATTGGCTTGGATCTATTGGTCGTCTTGACACATGATCCAGATACACTGGAGCTATTTGAAAGAGATTAAAGTCGCAGCAAGCAAAATGAGAGTGGGATTGGTATCTATTTGTGAAGCGGGAAACCCTCACCTGCTTCTCCTGTTGTTGGTTGGTCATGCATACGCACAACCCTTGGCATGCTACCTGGGATGCAACACCCTGGTTATGGCATGATACCTGACCAACGAACTACCTAGAATTGATCCACTGAACCCTTGACTTCTACAGACCGCCTTAAGTAAATGCCGGCTCCCCGGCGAGCATAGCGATTTGAGGCAATCATATCATAGAAGTGACACAAGCTCAAACAGTTGGAAGGCTGCCCCGAAGATTACCAGACGTTTCTATTAAACAGGTCAGCCTGACTACGCACCAAGAACGACTATCAATGACCTAAGGAGGGATGCATGGGTGATGCCTCTGCCCCTAAAAACATGCGCTGTTCTAGTCTCATCTATCATGCATGCGAAGGGACGGGCTAGCCATGCCATAGCATATCACTTCATTGCAAATTGGATCAAACATTATCTTTTTTTAAGTAGCCGCTTGGAATAGTTCAAACAGCTTGGTGTCCTCGAAGTCTTGATAGAAATCTCGCAAACTACTTCAACTAGATGCGGCTCTGCTATCGTTGTGCAATCATTTCCCAAATTATTGTACATGACATACAATGATAGTAAATATTTCTATGGGGTTACTTAGGGTCAAAGATAACGAACTTCTCATACCTAGTTAAAATGATCGCTTTGGATTTGTCTTGGCGCTGTTAAATACTTGGGCAAGCGAATAGTGCGGTATGGAACTGCTACTAGAACAGAACAAGTCTGAGCCAGTAGGAACGGCCTCATGAGAGACTATCTTATCGCGGCGACTGATTGATTGGTCAATCTATGAACACGATTATATACTTAAGGTATAATACTGAAACCGCACCAAGCACCACTGATAAGATACCTCTGAATATCTTATTGCATTAGCTTTTTAGGCGGCTTCTGCAGAGCATAAAACAATAAATTCGGTGGTTCTTGTGTTTGTATTCCTCTGTAATTAGTCGCTGGTCTCCTCTGCCTAGGGCGCTTCTTCCTCCACTTCCCCCTCTCCTATCGTGATACGCGGCCCCTCATAATTCTTCCTTCCATCAACAATCCACTGAACAATTGATATGACGATGATAATGGCAAAAGCCACCACACAGTAGTTCATCGTAGTCCCATCCACCGGTAGTGCGGGCGGAAAGAGAAAGAGCACACTGGTAACAATAGTGTAAACGAGCCCGATGATATTGGCAGTCCACCCAAGCCAATTTGGTAGTGTAAACGCTCGTTCGGGCAATTTTGACCGTCCCTGTACAACAAGAAGCCCGACTGGAATTCCATAGCTAATGCCCAACGCGACAACCGAGGAGGCGATGATGGCGTTGAAAGCCACAGTTGACCCGAGATAGATACAGCCGAAAACAAGAACGATTGCAACGTTGAGGTAGAGGGCGTTTAGCGGCACTCCTAGTTTCGGATGAACCTTCCACCAGATACGCGAAGCCGGAAGACCACCGTCTCTAGCGAAAGCGAATACCATACGAGAAGAGGTTGTCAGGACTGCGATGGCTGCGAAGACAAGACAGAGCAGAGGAAACATCAGGAGGCATACAGCGCCAACCTTGCTGTTTGTCGCGAGGTAAAAGATCTCGAGTAGAGGGCCAGCAGTTGAGCTAATGATGGTCGAAGTGTTGACCATACCCCCAGATACGAAGAGTACCACGATGAGGAACAGAAAGCCGGTTGTGATACCAATGTACTGGCAGTATAGCATGATCTTGGGGCCTTCAATGGCGGCATTGGGAATTTCCTCGATCATATGTGCCACGGCGTCGAATCCGGTAAGTCCGAGACCTCCTTGAAGGAGACCAAGAAGCCAAGCAATGCCATCTGGCCATCCTGTGGTGTTTATAAACGTGGCAAACACATAGTCTGCTGTAGCATAGTCGGGCGCGGCGCAGGCGAGAAGCGTAATAGAGATGATAAAGAACCCAGCAATGCTCCACGTGAGTGCAACGCCGTTGATTCGAGGGAGTGCTGAGTGGAGAAAAGCGTTGGTAGCAAATGCCACAAAAGCAATGCCCAAATAAATCAGGAACTGGTGCCACCTCTGAAATTCGTAGTTGGGATTCATCAGAGAAATCATGTTGATGATGAGAGTGCTCGATAGAGAACAATTCGTGGCAACCAGGCTGACCCAGCCGCTCATGTTGATCCATCCAGTCACCCATGAAAGCGGTATCTTGAGCGACGGGGGCGCAATTGTCGCAACCCAGTGGTATTGGCCTGTATTACTTGTTAATAGATACTAAAACACTACATTGTAAAACTCATGATACTGACCTCCCGCGGTAGGTAAAGCCGAGAGAAACTCGGCGAGACTGGCAGCAAGCGACAAATTGCAGATGCCAGCCGTGACGAGTCCCCAGATAACCGCAATAGGGCCACCTGAGGGTAAGGCGAGAGAAAGGGACGCTGCAAGAGCCGTCCAAGAATTCAAGATGGCAAAAGCCAACCCTAGCATGGTCCAGCGACTGAAGTTGCGCTTGAACGACTGGGAATGACCCAGCTGAGCGAGCTGGAAGTCATCGATATTCGTGCTCTCCTTGATACTCATCGTGGATTGACAAAGAGGAAATGAGTTGCACCGGGAGCTGCAGCCTGTCCACAGCAGCGGGAAGGCTGCATTTCTAGGAACAAAGATAGATGCATCGATCCCACCCTTATCTCAGACCCCTGGAAACCTCGGCTGTCATCGTACTTCCCAAAGGGTGCAATAAAGGGAGACGGACGCCGATATCACCTGCTGAAATCGCGGGGAAGAAACATTCCGAGCTAATTCGCCGGTTCGTAATGCGGCTTCCTCTCTCATGCGAGTAATGTCATCTGCGCCCTCCAACTACGGGCCCGTCAACTGGGGTAAAGGCTTAATCAGACGTCGATCAGCATCCACCGTTATCTCGAAGATGCGGGGAATCCTGGTCAAAACGAGAGATATGGGCGGTCTAGATGCAAGTCATGTCTTCTCTGATACATTGCAATCTATTGACCCAAATCGGTAAGCGTCTATCGCGGTGGTCCGGGGGTTCCGCAGCAAGGATAACAGCACTAAATACAGCAGGCGAGGCGGTTGGCCTGAATTGATTCAATAATGAAGGCTATACGGATAATAAAAAGACAATTGAAGCTTGCAACTCGAGATTGTGGTATTGTCAAGTCACGAAGGTACTAACTAAGATAAAAGGAAAGGTGGCCTCTTCAGACGACAAGAGTCGTCTTGCGTTGGAGAATTCAACAAGGTTCGGCGTCATGCAGCATTGGGTGTGTTGACATGCTGTTGTTATATAAAAACCGTGTTCTTTACTGTTGCAGTTGACGTCTCTGCCTGCGGCAGAAAAAGCCTATGAAAAGTGCCAATCAAGATCGCGCCTAAGACTGCATCGTAGAAACGACTTAGAACACTTCGAATACCTCCAGCTTCGACGCCTTCACGCCGCACCCCTGGAATCCCTGTGGAGACGCGTCATTCGGGCCCTGCTTTGAACCTGGGGTAGCTGTCTGCAAAGGTACCCAGAAATTGCTAGTCAACTGCCCAAACAGGCAAGAAAACCGTCTAGCGCCGAGTCAATGAAGATAGCCTTCCCAGACACGCGGTCGGCAGGTGGAGAGTAGTATTCCGCCTGATAGTTGCACGGGAAACCGAATTAACTCAAAATAGTTACATCCAGATAAGATACAGGATAGGCACGGAACAACGGCAAAGCTACTATGTTACAGTCTGTTTATTTAAACCTCCACCATGTTCCTCGATATGATGATGATTCAGCTCACCCTCCATCTTGTTGACTCAAGCTTAGTCGCAAGCCTCCTTGAGCCACACCTTCTTCTGACCTTTGTTCAACATGCGGCCTCTGTCTTCACAACTCCTCGCGCTGTTCTATGGTCTCTTCCTAGGCACAACTCAAGCAGCGGTAATACCCCACAATGGGGGCAAGACGTGCAAGAAGACCAAGGTCGCTGTGCTCGGTGCCGGCGTTTCCGGAATAACGGCTGCTCAGACGTTGCACAATGCCTCAATCCACGACTTCGTTATTGTTGAACACAATGACTACATCGGCGGCCGTGTCAAGCACGCTTCCTTTGGAAAGTCTTCTGACGGAAAGCCCTTGACTGTGGAACTCGGTGCCAACTGGATCGAAGGCTTAGGATCAAATCCCATTTGGCGCCTCGCTCAAAAACACAAAGTCAAGAACACATATTCGGACGGGGAAGCCCTCCTCACGTACGACCAGGACGGGCCTGCCAACTACAGCGACGCCATTGCAGAGTTTGACGAGGCCTTCGAAAAAGCGGCACAGGACGCTGGATACATCCAGACTGAAAACCTCCAAGACACCTCCGTGCGTGCAGGCCTCAGCCTCGCAGGGTGGAAGCCCAAGCAAGACCAGTACAAGCAAACCGCCGACTGGTGGGGATGGGACTTTGAAGCCGCCATTCCTCCGGAGCAGTCCGGTTTCCAATTTGGAATTGCCGGAAACAACGCAACATTCAAGCACTTTAGCGATGAGACTAATCTTGTCATTGATCAACGCGGCTACAACGCCTGGATCATCGGAGAGGCTGAGGAGTTTTTGAAGGAGGATGACCCAAGGCTACTACTGAACACGACCGTCAAGAAGATTCACTACGGCAAAGAAGGAGTCATTATACTTAATGAGGATGACAGCTGTATCGAGGCCGAATTTGCGATCTGCACCTTCTCCGTTGGCGTCCTGCAGAATGAGGCCGTCACCTTTGACCCTGTCCTTCCACGATGGAAAAGAGAAGCTATCGAGCAGTTTCAAATGGGAACATACATCAAGATTTTTATGCAGTTCAACGAGTCTTTCTGGGATGACGAGGTTCAGTACATGCTCTACGCAGACCCCGATGAGCGAGGTTATTATCCGCTGTTTCAGTCACTGAATGCGCCGGGTTTCCTTCCAGGATCAAACATTCTATTCTCTACCGTGGTGGCTTCGCAAGCGTACAAGGTGGAGGCCCAGTCCGACGAAGAGACCAAAGAGGAGATGCTTGAGGTTCTCCGGTCCATGTTTCCCGACAAGGATATCCCAGAACCCACTGACTTTATGTACCCCCGATGGACCACGACTGAGTAAGTATCTTTTCGGCGCCTCATGTGCCACAAGTGCTGATCAAATTCTTTAGGTGGGCGTACGGCTCATACAGCAACTGGCCAGTTGGCATGACCCTCGAGAAGCATCAGAACCTCCGCGCCAATGTCGACCGACTGTGGTTCGCAGGTGAGGCCAACTCTGCAGAGTTCTTTGGATATCTACACGGAGCGTATTTCGAAGGCCAAGAGGCGGGAGATCGCATCGCCAGGATCATCGGTGGAAAGGAAACCGAGAAATCACAGCAGATGAAGCAATATCACGTCCTTCACGGAACGACAACCCTGGATGAGTATAATGGCGAGAATGGTTGGTCGACAGCATTGGACGACTAAGAAGGGCTCTCCAGGGGTGGATATGTTGTCTTTTGAACATTGCGATATGAAGAATAAAAGATGATTTTCGAAGCTTCAATTTGATTGGGCTTTTTCACTCTCACATGACTTTCGGAGACGAAGAGTGGATTTCGGTCCCGAGTTTGAAGCATTCAGGATCTCTCTTGTCAAAATGCCACCTGCCAAGACAATATCTACGAATTGGGCGGACGAAGGAGCCGCATCTTGCGGTTGCTGTCAGAGAAACCGTTTCAGGGCCGGAGATTTGGCGGCATCCATGTCGCAAGCGCTTAGCAGCGTCTTGGTAGCATGTTCAATTCCTTCACAGCCTGATTTACGCTCCTTGCCCACTTCTTCTTTTTGAACCCCCTCCGTTCCGGGTGAAGGGTGTCCATGTCCAACATGATCTAACGCATCCCTCAACTTCGCGAGAGCAATGGCTAAATTCGTATCAAGCATTCCATGCAGCAACTGGCAACCCGCCAGAGCCACGCCAGCTTTGACAACAGTGTATACTCCGCCTCCCATCTGTTCTACTCGCTTCACTGCGGGGCTTTACGATGCCAACAACCCTGGCAACCCTGCCTTGGACGCGGTGCAAGATAACTGGGACCCGGTGTGGTATTCGTGCATTCCGGATGAGTACGACACTCGAGAATGCCCTTATCTCACGTTTAGTCCGGGGATCTTCTGTCCACATGGTTGGACCGCCACTTCGACCGCCGTTAATGGAGCTATAACCACTGCAACGTATTGCATGAGGTACAAAGAAGCCAATTGCGAGCCGACGAGAAAACTCACGATGGCTAACGTGTTATGGGTTGTCCATAGTGGTTTCACGGTGTTTGCTAGCACAAAAAACTATGTCCAGTATTGCTCTCGGTGCGCTCGCGGCCCTCCTGCTCGGAATCCTGGCAGGGCTTCTACTACGGCGGTACAGAAAGAAGAGAGAGGCTCCAGAGACGCATAATTTCGGGTTCCAAAACAAGACCGAAGGAGACTTCAATAACAAAGCGTACAGCAGCGCATCCTCTAGTAGAGGAGGCGTGTATGAGGTTGGCGGTGACCAGCCATGGGAGAGGCACGAGTTATCAGCGTCTCGGTGATGCAATACCGAGCTTGGAGACGCTCAGAGTACATTTGAAATGCCCCACACATGGTTTACTTAGTTGTTTTGTCTTCTCTACGCGAAATACTTCATTGGCGTTGGCTATCGTTGATGTCAGCGGATTCAATGAAATCCGCTCCTAAAGTGGGGTTTCATGCGCCGCCTGCTATACAAGGAGCTGGCTAGGTGGAAGGGAAGTTTCTTTGACTAGCATAAAAAGTGCAATTAATAAATGCTCTTTTGCTTGAGTACTTAAAGTAGGGAATCAGGATAGCCTTGTGAGAGGGCATGATGAGACAGCATAGTCGCCACAAATGCTAAATTTAGAATCGTCGGAAACGCGGCGCTTAACGCGCATGCAGGTTACTACCTACTATACCTTCACTAATGCCGAGAACCGCCTGGCATTATATCGTCAACACGGTATCATATCATCCAAGTGTCGTGGCTTTGCATGTATTTTATGAACAATACCATGAAGTTCACGTATCACCATCTCGCCCGTGACAGCTCCGAGATTAGGCTAGTTCGCCTGCTTGAGTCTCCCCACCAAGATGCACCGCTTTCACTAGATCTATGCCTAAATTATTCGCTCTTTTAGCTCAAAGCAATTCACTCATTTTACAACAACTAGCCTCTATGTCTGTTTAATTGCAACCGTTATCGACCCGTGTTTCTCAGTTGAAACCTTCACTATTACCTCCCCAGTCTTCATTCCAGAACGAACAACAACTAATGCACGCCCTTGGTATGTGCTATGGACGTTGTCGTCAAAACGCTCTTGCGTCTCAAAGCAACCATTTCCGAGACCAGCTAGAGTTGCAGGGCCCTCAACCTCTACCTGCACCTTATCATCGTCATTCATCTCAACGACACCATTCTGATCAGCAAGCTCCAAACGGATAAAGGCTAGATCTTGGCCGTTAGCGGCAAGAGACCCGAATCTCTCATTCACAGCTCTTATCATGGCGGGGCCTGCTGAGCGAACAATGCTCCGTGAGACCTCGCGGCCGCCGGAGTAACCAATTGCAAGAAGCGCTCCGGGCTCATATGCAACTGTGAATCTTGCAGTGTAGTTGTTGGCCAGACCCCCTTTGCTACGGCCGAGAGATCGACCGTTGAGTAGAAGTTCGATTTCTTCCTGCTGGCTTATGACTTCGACGTAAGCCTTCTTTCCCTCGCAGTTCTTCCATGCCCAGCCAGGTACAGCATCCGTTCTGCGCCAAAGCGTCGTCCTATAACTGATGTGGGAGATATTGAGCGGCCTTACGGTGACCACTGGCTGATGAAGTAATTTCCAGGCTGCTTTCGCCACCAGAGCCACAGATCCTTCTACCCCGGTGATGTCCAGCGCGCCTGTTCCGGCTGTGAGGTAAGGAAAAGACTTGTAGAAGCGACCGGGGGACCACCACGGAACGTTGTAGTCGAAACCGCCAATTCCTGTCTCACCGAGGTAGTCCCATCCCACCCACATGAAATCCCCTATCAGGTTTGGGACACGCTCTACAAGGTCCCAATTGCGTGCTATGTCGCAAGGAAACGTCTCGGATCCGAGTACCAATCTTTCGGGGTATGAGGTTGAGTCACACAGGTATCGGTCTGTGCCGTAGTTGTAGCCGGCAATGTCCATGAAAGAAAAAAGTTCCTTGGTGACGAGATCACACTGCTTGAGTTTGACAAGAGTCATCGCAAGAGGTGTAAAGAAGTTCGCGAGTTGATTGATCAGTGAGCTACCAACGTTTCCTACTAATGGAGAGGGCGTAGGTGGACGGGTATCAGGGCTGCCAGGTGGAGTTCTCGAGAATTTTAGAACTGCTAGCATCAGGTTGATGGCGATGGTGTTGGGGCGTGTCGGGTCAAGACTTTTTTGGTAGTCGAGTATGGTCTTCGCCAATGCCTGTCCGTATGCAGTTTCCGGCTCAGTGACCTCATTCCCTAGGGAATACATGATCACCGACGGATGATTCCTGTCTTTGCAAATCATGGCAGCTAGATCATCCTTCCACTCCTCATGGAAGGAGCCAGAATCATCGTGGCTGGTCTTGGGGTAAAACCAAGTATCCGCGAATTCATCCACCACGTACAGACCAATCTCATCACAAGCTTCGAGCAATGCAGGAGCGGCGGGGTGATGGGACATACGGACGGCATTGAACCCGGCCTGTTTCAGAAGAGCCATTCTCCGAAGCTCAGCAACTTTGAAAGTTGCCGCCCCAAGCACTCCATTGTCTGCATGTACGCATGCACCTCTTAAGAGGACTGGCTGGTTGTTGATGAGTAGTCCCTTCTGCGGAACCCATTCCAAAGTGCGCAAGCCATAACGGAAGCTCTTTAAGCCACCTGTCTCCCCCAAAGCTAATAAACGAGCTAAGGCAGGAATGTCGTGACGCCACGTTCAGCTGGACCTGTCAGAAGTGGGGCCCAAGCCACGAAGGAATTAAGGCTATAGGGACCCTAATTAAGGCGATAATCTTAATCTATAGGGTTAGATAAAAGGTCTAGATATATT
>JAADYS010001308.1:0-12842 GCA_012931995.1 Fusarium albosuccineum
AAAAATAGCTGCTAGTCATAGTTATTATTAAACACCGATCAGGGCCGAAGGGCTTGACGTCCCCGCTGTTCATCAACATCAGGCCTTCAAGCTCCACCGCCGTCCATGGACAAGCCCTCAAAGGGAAAGCCGCTGTCGGCGGGTTTCTCTCGGCCGGCGGGTTTTGCTCTCGGTATTAATCAAGAGAGGTTTCCCTCCGTTGTGCTGTTGATTGATCGTCAACGCCCATACCTTCATTCCTTTTCTGTATAGCCTGGGTGCTACAACTGTCATTCTTTTTCTCGTCCAATAACAACCTCGGGAAGGTTAGACTCAAGTACACGATGCGGACTTTTACTCTCCTCACGCCGCTCATCGCTGCGGCCTCTGCCTATGAGCAGTGGGTCAACGAGCCCGACACTGGTCTCGAGACCTTGCTGAACAGCCTCGGCAACTGGACCGAGGGAACCAAGCCTTCCCTCAAGGACATCCGCGGTGTCCCTGACTTTGACTTTGCTGCCCGTCAGGTCATGACTGATCAGCAGTACGCCTTCTACCGTACTGCTGCTGCCGGCGAGTGGGGTGAGTAGTTATCTATTGGGTCAGGGGCTATCAGTTGTTGACTAACTCTTTAGCCTACCGACACAACCTCGACGTCTGGGAGAAGGCCCGTCTTCGACCTCACCAGCTTGCCAGTGTCACTGGCCTTAACGAGACTCTGGGCGTTACCATCCTCGGCCACAACTTCAGCGCTCCTATCTTCATCTCGCCTGCTGCCCGTGCTGCCTACGGTGACCCTGAGCGTGCTGAGCTCAACTTTGTTGATGCCGCTGCCGAGGAGGACATCCTCTACGTCGTATGTACACCTGAGCTAGCTCAACCACTTATAGAAACTAATCCCTCGATAGGCTGCCCTCTATGCTTCCAAGACCATCGAGGAGATTGGTGAGCAGCGTGCCAAGCACAACAACACCATTTTCCAGCAGGTAAATCAACCTTGATGAGATGATTTTGTAGACTTTATCTGACCCTTCTCAAGATCTACTCCAATGCCAACCTGTCCATCACCTGGGACGCCATGAAGCGTGCTGAGGACCAGGGTGTCAAGGCCTTTGTCTGGACCATCGACGCCCCTGCCACCTCTACCTGCCACCGCGCTGCCCGCTACGACACCACCCACGCGTAAGTAGTCTGATCTATGCCGTAGTGCCATGAGCTAATATAGTAATAGCAACGGTGTCACCTCTGTTCTTAGCGTATGATATTCCTCCCCCGCTTTTCTAACCTAATGTCTAACCGTTACAGTGGGACCTCTTCGACAAGATCAAGGCTCAAACCAAGCTCCCTATCATCCTCAAGGGCATCACCACCACCGAAGATGCCCTCAAGGCTGTTGAGAAGGGCGCTGATGGCATCTGGCTGTCCAACCACGGTGGCCGCCAGGTTGACTACTCTCCCTCTCCTCTCGAGATTGCTTACGAGATCCGCCGCAACGCCCCCGAGGTGTTTGAGAAGACCGAGGTCATTGCTGATAGCGGTGTCCGATACGGCTCCGACATTATCAAGCTGCTGGCTCTTGGTGTCAAGGCCGTTGGTCTGGGTCGCCCGTAAGTTTTGAGAGAGTAAATGACTTGTTGATATGTGCTGACCCACTCTAGTTTCATGTACTCCAACATCTACGGTGTCGAGGGCCCCAAGAAGCTCATCCAGATCCTCAAGACTGAGATCCTCGCCGATGCTGCGCAGATCGGCATCAACGACCTCCACAACATCCCCGCCAAGGTGGTGAGTGTTACCGAATCCCTTTATTTCTTTATGAATTGTAATCTAACATGGTTTTCAGCTCAACACCCGTGCCCTTGAGCGCGATGTCTACCTTGTGGATGGCAACTAAGCCATTTCACATTTTCTGTGTACATAGATTTTAGAGACGAAAGTCAAGCATAGTTGAACATATGAGCGTCTACATAGCGAATAGACTCGACGATAGAGTTTGCATTATCGCCGATAAACCTTGAAGCAGTGGATACTGGGTGAAGATTAGTGTACTAAAATAGTAGTAGGGGTAGGTGGGATCTTCCGTTCCAGATCGGGGAGACCACTTTTACGACATGCACGATGTGGACCACGTGATTTGGACTTGTATCGATTTAGACAGACTGTTGACTCGTTAGCAAACTCAGTATTTCCCGTTGCAAAATCGAAACCAATTCCGTCTTGTTAGTAGTTAGTGATCTCCCCGACCATATCGGTCTACTCTCCATGGCGGCAAGGGCTTGGTCTGCTGCGAAGACGAAGAGGTGGTGCAGCCATCCAGGGGGAGACTATGACCAGTCTCAATCTCCGACATGAGCTGATGATATTCGTGGTCCAAAATCGTGGCCTTGTCCTTGCTGATGTTAGTGACAGGCTGCTGGTCAATATCTGTGGCGGCCTCGTCCTTGGGATATTCAATCAAGCGACCGCCGCGCGCCTGGCCAAGTTGGTTCTCATCATCGCGGAACGTCCCATTTATCATGGCCAGATCGCGAAGCTGCTGAAGTTTTCTCTGGTTCTGGTGCTCGGGTGTAGACGTAGCAGTCTCAATGACACCCTCAACGAGCTTGCGGGCCTGGTCGACCTTGTGTTGAGAGTCTGCAGTAATGAGACAGTGCAATGGCTCGCTGTCATCATGGCCCCCACTCGAGCGTGCTTTGCCCCTCCCTTCCTTGACCGAACCTTTGCCACGGATGACGATGTTGGCACCGGACTGGTCATTCATGGCCTTGAGGCTGCTGCCGCGGGGACCAAGGATCTATCTGCCCGATGAAGTTGACTGCTGGAAAGTCAATAACGGGCAAGTAAACCTTCTCGCTGATCTTGGTCATGGGTCGGCGGTAGTCGTACGGGGGCCGATACGCGGGAATGGTTCTCAAAGCAGTTTCGATAAGCTGGTGTCGCTCTTCTTCCAGACGTCCGCGGTAACGTTGCTCCCGGGTGTTAGTACGTCTGCCTGTGCGGTCATACTCCGGAGCGGGGGAGGGAGACCGCCGGACAGGCAAACTGAGATCCCTGGCTCGGAGCTGTCCTGTGATCTCGTCGATGCGAAAGCTGCAGATGTAAGCATCGAGCTGTTCGCTCGTCATTGTTGAGGTGATGGCAGTAGGTGAGCCTGCGGTGGTGCCTCGGCCCTGGGAGCCCCAACGACCGCGGCGTCGCTTGGACTGCCCCAGGTCACTATCGAGACCCCGCTTGGAATTGAGAGATGGCATTGTTGAAGTAAGAGAAAGAATGAGATGGGGCTAAAGGTGAGGTTGTCGCGGTGCAAATGTTAGTGTGATTAGCGTGGTGCAGCAGAAATCGTTAGCAAAGGTGGATGGTACAAGGCCAAGTGGCAGCCGTAAGCGGAAGGGGTCGGGGTATTTATACTTACACCCGACAGCTCCAGGTGGGTGTCAGACAAAACACTGCCCTCGGCATTTTATCTTATTCAGCCGTGGATGTGTCGCGCCATATGCACGGAGCGAGAATTTGCAAACTCAATGCAGGCACTTTATCACACGCGGCACAACTTGATGACTCCATCCGACTCCATGGAACGCTTGGCCTCTTTTTTGCGTGCAAGTGGAGTTGTTGAAAAGAGGGGAATTGTCTGTACAGTAGACACTTTAATAAACGCAAGCCGAAGCTGAAGAGGGGACACGATGCTCTCACCAAACCTTATGACGAAAGCCATGCCTGAATTGCTCGACGTTTTGGGATCATTTCTGTACAAAAAGGGCTCAGTCCCCATTAATCTCTTGAGTCCCCATTAATCTCTTGTTTCCTACCATGCCTGGCCAAGTCAGGGCTGGTGGCGCAGACATCTCGCGATGGAAGCGTCCGCCAGCTACCCCAGGCATCTCGCCGCGCCCTACAACTTGCAGGACCCGAACCTTGATATCCTCCAAGGCGCACCTCTCAGTTTCCTCGAAGCAACTTTCCCCGGAGTCAACAGCGTCACAGAGGGTAGAAACCGATCCTACATCAACTTCCACCTCAGAGACCACCTACCTAGACGTCCTTGGCCCCTTACGATAGGGGGAATACCCATCACCTTGAGCACCAGAGCGATCGGAAGGGGGACTTTATTCCCAGACTGCCATTCTACACGGCACTTCCCTCGTCCAGTTTGTGAGGACTTTGATGGCAGATACACAGCCCTGTCTGACAACGACTTGCGACGAATAGCCACGCAGCTTGAGCCGCTGATCTACAGCGTGTCACATGGAATCAGTATCACGGAGATCGTCTTTGCATCCGTCGGTGTCGTCTATGTCATTCTCAAACTCGACTTGCTAAATAGCATCCTTGTTTGGGGTCGGCTGCCCAGCTCCATCGCAAAATGCCCAGCTGTTTATCTTTTCGACCACGATATAGAGGAAGCCTTGTCGTGCGCAAACGGGGAGACGCAATATACCATCCCCGCGCCGTCTGGAACAGATGTGATTCGGAGCGGACCCGTCTCGCCTGGTGCCATTGTTCATTCCCCAAATGGCTCAAGCTCTAATCAAGTAGCTCATACCACGTCAGGCGTCTTGATCAAGGACGGCGCCGGGAAGCAGTTCGTGGCTACTTCTATTAACCCCAAGGACACACAAGAAGTCTGCCAGACTCTGCCCACTGGCCAACCACGGTGTCTTGGGACTGCTGTCGCCCAAGTGCCCTTCACCCACGTGACACTAGTGAAGCCACAGAGTAATGTCAAGGTTACCAATGAGGTTCAAATAGCTGGGTATCAAGGACGACTGACAAGATTGCTCGGCGAACAGCCAGCAGACGATGTGGCTTGGCATGATCGCATCCACATCGTCAGCCCCTTTGCCAATAACTTGGACGGTGTCGTGGAGGCCAAGTCTGTTCGGCCCGAGTATGATCTGACACAGAAAGGAAGCATGGATAAATGTGGTATAGTTGGACATACTGTGCATCACTGGGCTTACATGGGCCAAGTGGAGGATGTTGGAGATGGTGTTCAGGCGCCGATGCCTACGAAGGGTGCCTTGGGTGCCGCGGTGGTGAGGTCGCGATGTAATAGTGTCGCTGCTGGTTTGTTCCGGCGATACTATCGGAAGGGGCCTTTTGCTGGGTTTGGTGTCTACCTGAGCGCGAGTGAGCTGGTGAAAGCTGGGTATCAGTTGGCTTGAGAGAAAGAGGAGCAAGCAGTACACGACGCTTTGCTTCCAAGTTATGATGAGTTCATGATTGCATTTATTTCTGTCATCTATCATTTCTATTTCCTATCTAGACTGAAATCTATTTCAATGCATCCATCACCCGCTCAAGTCCCAAGTCAAGATACTCATCCGGATGTGAAAAGACAATTCTAAACCAGCCAGGTTTCTCAGAACCGAAGGCTTCACCCGATGCCAAGAAGACCTTCTTCTGCATCAACTTGTCCATTACCAGATTCGTGATATCCTCCGTGTCCGGCACCGAGTGCCGTGCTCGGTAAGCCTTGCCGAGATCGACCCACAGAAAGAATGCAGCGTTGACGCCGGGTGCGTATGTGATTTCGTTCTTGTTCGCCCACGATACAACGCGCTTGTACTGCGCTGCTAGCTTCCTTCGGTTCTCGGTCATGTATGACTCGACGAAGGTGTCGTCTTCTAGGATGTTGACCGTGACATGATCTGAGATGGAGGATACTGAGCTGTACAGACCAACTGAGATAAGAGCAGCGTGTAGAGAGGGGTTGGACTGCGAGATTACCGCTCCGACTCGGATGCCGTTGGCACCAAAGTCCTTTGACATGCCCCATATCACGTGCACGAGGGCAGGGTCGATAATGTCCTTGGTGTCGATGGTGAGGGCTGACTCAAAGGGAACCGGAGGAGGGTGTTTGTCGACAGTGTTGGACCAGACGGATAAAGCATAAATCTCATCGCTGATGAAGTGAACCTGGTATTTTTGGCACAATTTCATGAGGCTGATGAGGACACTGCGAGAGTAGCAGCGTCCCAGAGGGTTGTGTGGATGACTGATGACGAGTCCTGCAATCCTGGCGCCCTTTGCTTGAGCATCGACAATGACTTTCTCATACTTTGAAACTGCGTCTTTTTCCAAAGCGTCGACTTCGTCAAAGGGGACAGGCAGAAGCTTTGCCCCAAAGCGGTATGTAAGATCCGGAACAAAGGTGCCGTAATAAGGCTGACCCAATAAGACGGCATCGCCAGGGTTCGCAAGTGCCCAGGACAAATGTTCGATAGCAGCGCTGCATCCGTTGGTCATGGAGATATGAGCTGGCTCGATAGGCCGAAAGGGCTTGAGCTGCTTGCTCAGAAACTTGGACACGGCCGCCTTGACACGCTTGGTGCCCGTGGTCCCGTCTCCGTATGTAAACGCCGGATTAGAAAGGGCGAGGTTATCGTGGATGTGCTTCCGAAGCACGTTGTGCATGAGGGTATTCTCAGCCACGCCAAGACTGACGATACCGTCGGGGTTGGTCTCCTGGTCAAAGAGATTGGGAATAACCTCCCACAGGACCATGCCCTTGCTGGACTCTTCAGCCTCGTGCGCGCGTCTCGAGAGGGCCATGTTTGCAGTTGTTTTTGAGAGTGTTATCGAACCACCCACTGATACGAGGATATGCAGGTTGATATAGTCGATATGGCTACCGGTGACCGACAGCCGCTCTGAACCCCATTCTTGGTGTGTCATTGCCGCCCTTAGCCGTGGCGTCGTTTGATCAAGGTTTTGTCCAATCATCTAAGAAGATTTGGGTTTTCTTTTGCGGAGAACGCCCTTGGACGAGATTTTTACAAGTGCGTCTCGGTCAAATTACCAAACACCACCGAGCATAGCAGATCTCAAGCCTTGGTTGGAAACCGCCATTGATAACTCTGACGAGTGGGAAATAAATGGACAAGACACCAGTATTCATTAGTAACGATACTATGAGGGTTTCTAGCGGGGAACTTTGGCTTTGCCCAACCTTCGGCTCGCTTCTGTCGCACCACCCCGATCTAAAGCACCCTTCGGCATCCACCACATCCACCACCTCCACGAGACGATTTCGTCTCCAAGTGTCTCAAGAAAACTGTCGAACAAGGCGTTTCGCTCCGGCGAATTTGAAAAGTTCGATTGAGAAGGCCAAGAAGCTCTGGGGCCGACTCCTACGCATTTGGGGTTTCGGCCTTTTCGATGACTGGTTGGGGCTTGGGGATATTTTTGCGTAGAATGTGTCGTTTGATGATGTAAGGCAGCCAGACCCTCAACTCGTAGGACAAGAAACTCTTTTTCGGGACAGAGAATACCTCTATATGCGTTATTAGTCAAGGGGAAAAGACGAATCCAGCCGGGCAGCACTGACGGTCCAACTCCTCCAGTGTCATCTGCTTAGTTTCTCAGACGAAGCAGAATATCATGATCCAAGCGATGAAGTTGAGTCCAGCATAAAAGCCGACTGCAGTATTAGGTCAGCACATCAACGGCAACAAGCGCTATTTGGATTGATAAGCATGCCAACTCACAGGCGCCAGTGGGAGTCATGACAGTCTGCATCCTGGGGAAAGTTAGGCTGAGAACGCCAGCTTCAGTCGCGCATGAGTCAGTCGAGATCATGAAATTTGAAGACTACGGAGCTCACCAAAGACGTTGTTAATGCACACAGCCCAAGCCATGCCCTGTTCGCGTTGGATTGTAGGGAAGACTTCGGCCGAGTACTGGAAAGCAACAGGTCCTTCGCCTAAGCAATAGGCAATCGTGAAGAGATAGACAAATCTGAACCATGTTAGCTTTTTCACGTCACCTCTCGTTAATTCGTCTTACAAAACGACAGGTCCAATCTGTGCCCCACGGCTCCCCGAATCATTCAATAGCGATAGTCCCGCAGCCAGGAGGAAGATGCACATGAATGGGAATGTCTACGCAGCATGTAAGTCGACCTTGAATAGCCACACGGGTAGGGGGAGTAGCTTACAGCCAAGGTTAAAAATCTTCGCCCCTTGGTGTCAATCAGAAAAAGCGTAGAGATTGTGAAGATAACCTGAATAGCACCATAGCCTAGGGATGCGTATAATGCCTCATCTTGGGAATAGCCGACGTTTCGAAAGATGCTTGAGCTGTAGAACGAAATAACTACCGAATTGTGAGCATTGGACCGTTGCAAAATCAGCCAAGCCAACGTACTGTTGATGCCGCACATCTGTTGTGCTAGCATTACGGTTGAAGCACCGTAGTTTGCCCTTCTGATTCGTGGTACAGCGAAGCAGTCCCAGAGGCGAGTGAGATAGCCGGCACCTCTTGCTTCCTTTAATTCTTCCTCATATATAACCCATGAATAATAGAAGTCCCGGGCACCAATAATTGGGTGCGCACGAAGCTTACACATCGATTGGAATGCTTCGGCGTGCCGCCCATGCTTCATAAGCCAGCGGGGAGACTCGGGGCAAAAGTAAATACCAGCCGCAAGAAAAAAGGCAGGGATAAAGGCAGAACCTAATCCAAGGCGCCAAGCAATATCCCCTACATCCTTGACGATGACATTGGCACAGAAGCCAAGAAAGATACCTTTCCCATAACCTTGGTCAGAAACACTGGCTTGTAAGGAAGGCTGGCATGGTAGGCAAGCCACTAACGAGGGGCTCAGAGACTTACCTATCACGACCCAAAGCTGCCAGAACATAACGAGTGCACCTCGAATACGGGCTGGCGCCATCTCAGCAGAGTAGATAGGAACCGTAGCATTTTTGGCGCCAATCCCGATACCCATAACGAAGCGCGCTGCAAAAAGACCTTGCCAGGACTGTGTAAACCCGGAACCAATAGGGGTGGCAATCAAACAGCAAGCTGTAATAAAAATCTCGCCTCGTCGGCCGAAGTAGTGATTAAGGGGGTCGACGATGAAGGCACCGCTGTAGAGAAGTTAGTCAACGTGGCCGTCCCGGTGAGGTCCTGTGAAGCGGGCTATAGTGCCATGACTTACATAACTCCGGCTGTCAGAAAGATGATGGAGTTGATAATACCCACTATCCATTCGTCATTTCCAGGCTGATCGATGCCAAATTCCTTGGGAAACGATAAATTGGCCCCATTAGCCCCGGTCTGATCCCAACCTTGAGTAGCAGCTCCGACGGCGCAGAGGCCGATCGAGTACCACAGCATCTTTGGCCCGTGCCATTTATGGTCTTTCTCATATTGGAGGGCATGGCGTTCTTCGTCATTTAGCTCCGGAATCGCATTGATGTCCATTTCTCGTGCGACGAGAGCTGCTCGACCGAAAAGTTCGGCATGCTCAGGCATGCCGTGTGAGTTGGCAAAAGCGCGTGCATCGGAGATTACGGCGTCGAGTGACTTGAGCTATGCAAAATGTGAGCAGGTATATATATTGTCAAAATTCACGCCTGACCTTGAGGGGGTTCTCGACAATGTTGAGGGCGACGGATTTCGAACGCTGCTCAGGAACGTCTACACGCTCTGCACTTTGGTTTCTCTCGTGGTGAGAGACATCGGCATCACCAGTATGCGCTTCCTTATCCATCATGAATGATTAGGCGTGAGGGATCTGCAAAAGAAGCACAAGTATTCGAAATGTAAGGATTGACAGGCCTTTGTCAAGCCGGCAAAGCTTCTATTTAATATCCCTCTACCTTTGATCATGCACGCCTTTGGCAGGGTTGGCACATGGCAGATGTCTAGCTTGCGTCGTTACCACGACCATGATGGACTACTTTGCGGCGCAACTCCCGAGCAGATGCTCCCCCATATTTCGGTGAAACTCCCGACGTGGATGCCAAGAGGCTAACGCAGGGTCGAAAGCCCAAGATGTACTGTAGGACAGAGTAGGGAAACCTGTGGAGGGATCCGAGGTTTCCGATGATGGCCCCTTCACCCGACTGAGTTCCCCAGGTTCCCCGTGTTTACGACGATTCTGGGGAAGTGTGGAGAAAGCCCCATTAAGCTTAACGTTGCATAGATGCATCCATCTCGATGTGTGTGGCTGCCAAGCAGCTCGGAGCGACCACCGAGCTAGGCTCGGTGAGATCCTTGAAGCGAGCGCCACAAGCTGAAAAAGGGGCTCCCTCGGTGGTCCACCCGAGCCCAATCTTGTGACATGACCGTCTCCTCAACCTCTCGACCAGACATATCGATAGAGTCACCGAGTCATACATTCACGTGCATCGTCCCAGTGGGGCATTGGGCGATCGGCAGTGCGGGCGAAGCACCGAGGGGAAGAAACTGACAGAACAATAGGGTTTGTAAAATACTCCATAACCATCAATGAGCAACTAGACGTGTATATAACGACCAAGAGTTAGAACTGTACTGTAACCAAACAACAAAGCACTTGCTCAGTATTCCCATCTCTTGAGCTATCTTGAGCAATCGCAATGGCCTCCGCAACAGTCACCGAAGTCTTGCAGCGAAAACCCAAGAACTTTGCCGTTCAAACCAACCCGGCGCATGACCTGCATCTCGTTGAGGCCGAGGTCCCTGAGCCGGGGCCATCGGAATGCTTGATCCATGTCCGTGCCACCGGCATCTGCGGTTCAGATGTGCATTTCTGGAAGCACGGCGCCATTGGCTCCATGGTTGTTTGCGGCGAGAATGGTCTTGGCCATGAAAGTGCTGGTGTCGTCATCAAGACCGGCAAGGATGTAACCAAGTTCAAAGTTGGTAAGTAAACCATTATCCTATCCCGCCATGTGATAGTCATCTCAATGCTCATATTCCTGGCTATAGGCGATAGGGTTGCTCTTGAGTGCGGTGTTCCTTGTTCTAAGCCTACCTGCTACTACTGCCGAACTGGCCAGTACAACGCTTGCCCTGATGTTGTCTTCTTCTCTACTCCTCCTTACCACGGCACTCTTTGTCGCTACCACGCTCACCCTGAAGCTTGGCTGCATCACTTGCCTGACACTCTTAGCTACGAGGAGGGTTCATTGCTCGAGCCTCTCTCCGTGGCGCTTGCGGGCATTGACAGGTCCGGCCTTCGCATGGGCACTCCCCTGGTCATCTGCGGCGCTGGACCTATCGGTCTTGTGACTCTCCTAGCGGCCCATGCGGCCGGAGCTGCCCCTATTGTCATCACGGACCTGGATGAGAATCGCCTAGCCAAGGCCAAGTCTCTCGTTCCCCGAGTCCGTACCGTGCTTGTTGAGCGGGGAGTCGAGTCTGCGGACCTGGGCAAGAAGATTATCGATACTCTGGGCGAGGAGGCACGACTAGTGATTGAGTGCACTGGTGTTGAGTCCAGTATCCATGCTGGTATTTATGTAAGTGCGAGGCGAATCTGGGCTTGTTGTTTCTCCCGACTAACAAAACTACCCAGGCTTCTGCCTTTGGCGGCGCTGTTTTCGTCATTGGAGTTGGAAGGGATTTCCAGAACATCCCCTTTATGCATCTCTCATCCAAGGAGATTGACCTCCGCTTCCAATACCGTTACCATGACACCTACCCCAAGGCAATCAGCCTGGTGACAGAAGGACTGATCGACCTAAAGCCCCTTGTCACACACCGATTCAAGCTTGAGGAGGGTATCGAAGCGTTCGGCGTAGCGTCAAATCCTGCTGCGAGGGCGATCAAGGTTCAGATTATTGACGAGTAGACGGGTCAAATAATGATAGAGTTTTCATGTTAGAAATTTAGACCAATGATAGGTTGAAAAGAACCCTGCCTCAGTTTAGAGAAGCCCTCATTCGTGTGAGTCGTAGACCAATATCAAGACTTGTGAGCTGAGCAAGGCTATGGCTCCAAGTCTTTTCCTAGATACCTTCAACTGTCCCATCCTTCAAGTATCCCTGTACGGGTGCTAAGGCATATGGAACGTACTAACAGGGGACATTGAGCAGTAGGCTTGGCCTGACCAGAAGATGAGTCACTTGGTGACTATATTTCTGTATGACCCTCGGTACCACAGTGACCAGCGAGAACTTTACCACTATTCTCTTTCACTGAAAGACACTATGGACTTGGATCAAAGAGAGTCCCTGTGGCAAATGCGCGAGTATCAACTTATTATGCTTGAGAAGCGTCAAGAGTGAGTTTTTTGCAAGTTGACTTTGATGATATAGATAGACCAGAGACGCCATTATCCTAGTATAACTATTTTAGCTACCTACTCCAGGTTTGCCACGGCCCAAGTAATTTGCGGGGAATCTACCTCGGCCAGACCGTTTCACGAGTGGTCACCGGCTTATTCCGCATCGACTCGGACGCCATTCGCAACGCGCCCCGAATCTCCAACGTGCTCCATCTCGTGGACCCCGTCTCGGTTGCACCAAGGCCAAGCCACTCGTCGTCGGTGGCATCCCCGCACGAGATTTATGGATACTAAACCAAGATGGGCTCGGCGACACCCCCGAGGAGCCACTCAACCAATGACACAAGGCTCCGAGCTGCCCCAGCTTCGGCGAAAGCTCGAGAAAAAGATCAAACGTATAACTGGAAGGGAGAAAATGTAGCAAAATGACGATGTAGGGAATCGAAAAGTTATCCATAGATGTTGTGTGCCCGAGACGATCCAAGAAATCATTCTTCGACTAGCAAATAACAGCAACCATGTCTTTAGCCGGAAAAGTCGCCATCGTCACCGGAGGAGCCCGCGGAATTGGGAAAGGCATTGTACTTACCTTGGCGAAACAAGGCGCAAAGGTTGTTATTAGTCTGGGTCCATTGATCAGAAGAGAAACATCCCTGACTGAGCTTTACAGGTAGCTTTCACCTATATGTATCCAAGTCGTCAGAAGCACCCGCCAGAGACCTTGTACGCGAAGTCAAGTCCCTTGGTTCTTCAGCCCACGCAATCCAAGCTGATGCTGCGTCTCTCTCGTCGCCCAAGCAAGTTATCGACTCTGCCCTTGCCGCCTTCAACGTCACACACCTCGACATCCTCGTCAACAATG
>JAADYS010001310.1:0-53093 GCA_012931995.1 Fusarium albosuccineum
CACCAAAATGCTTAAAAAAAATCTAAAAAGATCTCAAATAGCAGTTATAGGATAAGAAGGCTATTATTTTATATTTTTCTTCTTTAGATGCTGAGATTTATCGCGATTTTATAGGGGACCCTAGCACTAATGTACACGCTAGACAAACTTTCAGGGATTGAATTGTACGTGTTCAGCCTAGCTCAGCAAGGAGAGGGGAGCTCCATCGCCCCGAAGACGGGCATCAAGCAGGGCAACCATCCTTTTGAGTTTTGACTTTAGTAAGCTCAGGCTACCTAGACGTGGCCGAACCGGGGATTGTACCAAGGAAGAGGAATTTTTTACTTTTGGGATCTGCCTGCTTGGATTGATTGGAGACACGGACGTCAAGTCACACGACAGGAAGCTGAAAACACACACCGACGGGAACAAGGCAAGGCAAGGCCGTTCAAGGCTGGCCATGAACTCCCTGGAGGACACTGACGTCGAGTATCGCAAGGGAGGAGGGGATTCCCGCTCCGCGGATTCTTAATAAGATTGTCAAGGGGACATGATCTGACTGAAGCGGGGAGGGGCCTGCTGTGCTATTTCATTACAAGGGCAGAGCCATCTCTCTGGAGATGAGAGGGATCATTGACAGGGGACGGGACGAGATGTCACTGTCTGAAGGCGACGGCGTCAGCCGAAACCGAAGCCATCTTTACGGGAGGGCCTCACGTCAAGTAGATTGATGGGGTAAAAGTCCCATTTCAGCATCTTTCATGACGGACTTTCTTGCTCGCACAAAAGATCGATCCCCCGTTGAGGAATGTCTCTTTGCTGCAACCCTTGTTTCTCAAGCCCATGTTCGTTCTCTCCACTTGTTTTTGTTCCCACCAAAAACCTTGCATCCCATCCCATCATCCATGTCTTGGTCGCTCGATCCTTTCCGCACTACCTCGTGTCTCTCTCCCGTGTCCCGCCCTCCCCGTCCACTGAAAGCACAAAGACGGCCACGCAGGGATGGCCTTGGAAGATTCCCCATGTTGTTGCCCGTCCGTCAAGTGGATCATCGCGATCGTCTTTTCTCTACAGTTATTTTGCTCTGTTCCTCCGTTCGCAAAGTCCGTTTAATGTTGATCAAACAGCCCCAAAAACACCAACACGCGCGCGGTATCCGTACTTACATGCACCACACGGAGGCCGCGCCATATTCTCACCCACCACCACCTCGGCACGGGATCGGCTCGAGTTAAATCCTGTGAGGTTACAAAAAGGGGCCGGAAATGGCCCGTTACGGTAGGTCACCGTTTCCTAAACTGGGTGATGCCACGTCCAACGGCGCGGGCGCCGGGCTCAGGGACTAGTGGTTTTCTTGCTTGTTTGGCGTGCAAATTGAAGCTATTTTAGCTTGGCCGCTCCTTGATGAGGCAGCGAATGGGCGACGTTGTTGTCAGACGGGAGTAGCGGCAGTCTCGCTCAGGTGCAACCCCTTTGTCAGCTTCATTCATGCCGTCCGAGTCGAGAATCCTTTGTAGAGAATCGTCTCATCCATGGCCTGTGAGAAATGGATCTTTAGATCCGCTAGCCTCGCGATATCGCGCGTCTTGGGGTGGGATGAGTGGAGCCAACCGACTTGAGGCAAGATGACGGGCATGAGGGTTGCAATAATACTGGCACGCTCTCGAGTACCTGCCAAAATGAAGCTTGCATCTTAGTCACGATCTTGCGCAGAATACGTGCCGATATTTGTGTCAATGATCTCTGTTGTTTCTAGTCTTTTCCTCACCGATTGGACGTGGATGTGCATGTCTCAGTGATTGAAGATGAATGATCAATCTTGATTGACAAGCGAGTGAGATTCCTGACCTGAACAGAAAAAAGAGATAGTATCTGGAACACCTATTTGATATTGCCTTCTGGTGGCGCACGTTGTTATCTACACATGGTCGTCAGCTCGTCATGGACGGAGAAAATGTAGTAGGAGAGTGGTTAGATATGCCATTGTCGTTCTCCCTCTCCCTCGCCTTATCCATTCAACAATCTCGTCGTCATGGGAGCACAAAGGGCAATTACTTTGAGGGTCCATTCCAGCGGAGCGGGTGTCCCAGCCGATGAGCGCACAGAAAAAAAGACAGCACCAACACAGCAGAAGCCAAGACTGAGGCCAATCCGGATAACGGGTTGCCGAGCAGGAGGGGGCCGAGACGATGTGAAATGGATGGTATCCAATTTCGTTTTCTCAGCCCAGCGGCAAGCCCAAGCCCAGGCAAAGTCTAGAATGGCCATGGCTGTGTGCTGTCAGGAACATGACGACCATGGCTGGCGGTTATTTGAAGATTGAATGAAATTGTTTGTGTGAATGCCTTCAACTATCGATTATCGGCAAGCCCTGCTCGGCCATCCAGCAGGGATCAGATATCCCATATCTCACCACCCAGATTTGGGGATATCGTGCGAATTGCGATGGTCGGCCAGTTCCAACCCTCGGCGCCCGCTCAGGTACCTCTACCTTTTATCGAGATCGTCGTGCCGAGCCCACACCCACGCCCATCCCCATCAACCCAGATCCACTCCCTCCTCCAACACGACACGACACGCCCCAGGACCATCCCTCCTAATAAAAAAAATTCAGTGGACGGAAGCGCCTCACCCCAAAACAACGCTGTACCCGCTGGAACCAAACAGCTGCGGCGCTGAGCTTCGGGTGGTGACGACATTGTTTCCAGGGGTCAGGTCACCCAGGCCCCTCTACCGAGCATGAGCCCACAGGCGGCTGCAGTGAAGCAGCCAGAGACGTGCTGCAGACGCCGCGTGTTTTAGCGGGCTTGGGGAGCGGCGGCATCGTCGAGACTGATGAGGCCCAACTTGGCGGCCCTTGATTTCGATCTGTCGTGTCTGTATCCAAACCTGGACGTCCGGGGTTTCGTCGCAGTGACCGTCAGGTTATTCAGCTTCAAAGCCTGTTGACCAGCAACAACGGCCGGATTGATTACCTCAGGCATTCTCCAAGGTCGATCAAATCCATTTCTCTGGGTTCAACCAATTTCATCGAGTTCCTCTTCTGTATCCTTACTGTTCAACCCTTCGTTCTACCTTGTTCCTTTCGTTCACAATTGACTTGTCTTCATTCCTTTCTCTTCGCTCCTTTCTCTGCCCCTTTCACTGCTCGACGTGGCCGCCGTCACATCACTATCGTTCTCTATTGCCACCATCGAAACGGCCAGATTCAAACACCCAATACGACCACCATCACCAGGCGAGAGGGCCAAGGCCGCTGCCATTCTTTTCAGTGCTAGCCCTCCGGAGAGACTCGTTCCCGCGCGCCCATCTTCGCTCGTGGAGCCGCCTTTGTCTTGTTAGGTCCTTGGCTTTTGAGCTGAGCGTCCTAACTTTGGTTTCACGCCCCCCTGCTCTTGGACTTTGTCCTTGGCCCTTCTGAGGGTACGTACCAAACCAAGCCAAGGTCTCGCTGCCTCGTAACGAGACCGACCTCGTACTCGACGACGAGAGAACGAACGTCTCTCCTTGCTGTCTTCTTCTGGCTCAAGGGCATCGTCAAAGGGGCTCGTCCTTGAGGGAGACCATCATCAAAGTCAAAATCAGACTCATCCTTGACCGGAACCCAAGGATTGATTCCTTATCGACCCTCTCTGGCCCCTTCATCCGTCGCTATTCCCGAGTCTCTCTTGCGGGTTCCAGTCTGGTTAGGAACAGGAACCTCGTCTTGGTGGTCCTCCCCTTCCTTCCCGGTTTCCCACCCTGGTCGTTGCTGCCTCTTGACCCTCTTCTGCCGCCGCCCCTCCACCTCACCAGGACCCGGGAGTACCGTGCTAGATTAGCCCAAGGTACAGGTACCTACCTGGCACTTACCTGATTCGATCACCCTCGTCGCTCCTTCCCTCGCACCTCTTTCCCTTACTCACTCGTCCTCTCTTGACCTCAGGTCCAGCCACGCATTCCAATCTCTCACCATCCTCCCAACCTCTCCGTCCATTCTTCCCCTACGGATAGCTGGAGTTTCTCTCTTCTCTTTTTTACTTCTGACCGCCCCGGTAATTTTTGGATTTGCTGCGTTTTCTTGGGCCGATCATTGGCATCTCGTGCTGGGGAGTCGTTTGGTTGCTTGCGTCGCCGGCTCGTATTGGAGAATCGCTCTGCGTGTACATTGATCTGGGACCCTTTCGTCGACAAACACTTGAGAGCTTCAACTTGAACTCTTGACGCATTTCACGACCGACATCGCTCATCCCAATTATTGACCGGCACCACTGTCGCTGTCGTCGAGCTCGAATCAACGCCGTCCTCGATAACACGAGCCTCGCTGGGCTTGGATTTCATCACCGTCGCCATCCGGCTATCGATCCTCTCGTTCATCCACCGTCTATCTCGGCTCCTTGGCTGTGTTACCTTACTCGGCTCGGATCATCGCTGCCACGATATCGGCTGACCTGCTCCGCTTTCGAGACGTTCCTCCTCACGGAAACCCTCCCGGTAGCACTACGCCTCTCGACATCCGACGTGATATGGATTCAACCATCTGAGAGCTTTCCGCAGCCGTGTTATGTCGTGATTCACCTGCTTCATCTTTGTCGCACCCGACTTCACATACTCTCATAACACCGACTCCATTGGTAAAGGTGTGTTGCAACCATGGTCACGGGCCTGAGATCCCGTTTTCTAATAGTGGTCACTCGCTTTCTCTTTGACGCATTCTAACTTTTGTCCCTTCACAGGCTTTTGGACCAAACTCATATTCATCATGTTTCCTCTTTGCAGGGACGCTCCGTCAACGGTAGCGTTTCTCTTACTAGCATCGTCGTGGGCACCTCTAGCCAACGCTCTTGATATCGAATACTGCGCCAGCTTCAACACTGGCTCAACACCCAGGAGTAAGTCACAAACTTCGCAGTGCCACCCTTTACAGTCATTAATGATTTTCTGCAGACTCGAGTATCTATCAAACCAATGGCCTCTGCCACGACTTTTGCATCGACGATTACGCCTTCGCCATCACACAGGACAAGCTATGTTGGTGCTCAAACTACGTCCCTTCCAAATCGACACAGGAGGATACTTCGAAATGCGATATCCCCTGCCCGGCCTGGCCGTCCGAAAACTGCGGCGGTGATGGCCTATACGGATATGTGTCTCTAGGCAACATTTTGCCTTCTGGCACGCAGGGGCCTTCTGCCTCATCAACCAAAGTAAGTTACATCTCGTGAATTGTTGTGCTTCTTGTTGTGATTGCCTTGCACGTCGTGACCGGACCAGTGTCCTGCCATCGTATATATCCCAAGTTTTTTCGCTCTCATTCGGTTGGTAAGACACCACGGCTTAACTGGCAAGACTCAGGCAAAACCCACTGTGGCGATCTCCAAGGTAACTGAGACGGTGCAGAACACAGTAACAGTGGAACCAACATCCGAGTCGTCCTCATCCGAGGAGCCAGAAAGCTCAACTGTATGACCGGTCTCTTGACGCATGCTGATCCAGATCGAATCCGGTGATGTGAGCAACAAGATATTGAATAGGTGCTAACCACTGATCCAGACCGAAGAGGAGGAGACTTCCACCTCCACCGAGGAAGAATCCAGCTCCACAATTACTACCGAAGCGGATCCGACCACATCTCTGGTGCAGACAGTCACTGCTGGTGGGACCATCAAGACTGTCACTATTGCCCCAACACAGCAAACTGCTGACACATCGTCGGCAAGCGATAACACTGGCGAGACCTCCAAGAAGAGTGGTCTCAGCACAGGCGAAGTAGTTGGAGTCGTCGTGGGTGTCATAGCTGGGGTCATTGGCACCGCCGCTATATTATTGTTCTTCTGGTTCCGACGCAAGAAGGAACGCAACGAGCAGGAGGCCTTCCATGACGACCCTAGTATTCGAGATAGCTCCTCGGGCATTGCACAGCGGCCTGATATGAGCATGGCTGGTGGTTCTCCAGTCTCAGCAGCAGCAGGGGCTAGCAACCGCGACAGTGCACTGCAGATCGACCCACGTATGGATCCGTTCAAGCAAGGGCTGTACGTCCGAAGTGCTAGTCACGAGAGCATCAACACATTGCGAGACGACCACGATTATTCGAGGAAGATCCAGGCACCCAAGGTGCTGCGTGCAACCAATCCCGATCCCGTGCATGAGTCCTGAGAGCTGACAGGCACTCAGCATATGGATTAACGAAGGACGTTCCCACGCGAGCGGACACAGAGCCGCCAAAAATCATGAAGTACACGAATTTCGCTTTCTCTGGCTCACATTTTCCACAACCTTTGGGGGTTTTGCATTTCGAGATACCAGGAAGGCGTTGGCATTTTTTAGGGGGACACATTTACACAGTGGAACGAGGGACACGTTCCCCTAGCGATTGGCGGGCGGGGTCATGGTACATACATACACAAGCGGCCGGCATGGGCATGGGCATGGCTTTCAATAGCGCTATCGGCATGGTTATGAGGGCAGCGGCCGACTGCCTAATCTTCGATTCGGAATTACATTTTACGGCATCTCGACAACGACGGCCCAAGAGACTGGTCAAGGATGACGGGCAGTACGGAACTGAAACTACAGTGTGAGGATCTTTAATGGTCAGACCATCCTGGTTGAAAAGGTTGTACGAGCGGTCAGTGCTCCATTGAGGTCTGGGTATAATGAGCGGGTCGTCGTTGTCAGTTATCGAGCTGGGTTTCTGTTGTACATAGAGGTTCAAGACTACAGTATGAGGATGAGGAGGATCTAGGCGACCAAAAGTATACTCTATTTCGGTTATTGGTCTGGGAGACTGGTCAGGATGCCTGATGACGCGAGCGTTTCCCGTGGTAGTTGATAGCACAATTCAACCGCTTACTGGTATGACATGATGAGTTGGCCGTGAGATGATGATTGCAGAGTACTACTACTGTAGCATCATGGGGACTTGACGCAAACAACAACTGGCCAGGTACGAGGCCGCGTAATCGCAGCGGTGAGGTTTGTTCCTTGTGAGCGTCTCTTGGTGGGCGATGCCCCTGACTAGTGAGTGTGTCTCAACACGGCTGAGTCAGAGTGCAGCTCACTCTTGGGCAGCGTTTTACTGCCCATGTCAGAACCCCAGATCAAAGCTTCATGGCTGTTTCCAGTAAGCTTCTTTCCTCCGGGCGCCGGTTGGCTCAGTTTGAGGCTAGCGACGACTTTGTCATGAAAGATTCTAGACTCTTCCCCAGAAGCTTTGACCGGATCCCATCTTGCCTTTGCAAGCAAGTCTAGTTTTTAGGTTTCACGTGTCAGCATACCGTTTCCGGACGAGGCTCTAACAGTCCCTCTGGCTGGACTAGGCAGAGAACGAGGTTGGAGCCTTGGTCAGAGACAAGAACGCCATGTTTGAGGTGGACGCTTGGTTGAAAACGTTCAAGCCCACCCGTGAAGAGGGGGGCTAGCCAGGTGACGGCAAGCTTTGACATCTGACGATGTAAACTCGGTGTAGACAGGTGGGCTCTCCCGGACTAGGGATGGTCTAGGGGTAGAAGTGGCTGTAGACGTTATCGTCGACGGGAAGAAGGGGGTGGTAGGCTCTCTCGCAGGTATCAAAGAACACGGGAATAGCATATACCCTCATCTACTATAATTTGGCTACTATTAGGCTGAAGTTATAAGAACTCATCCTAAGAGTATTGAGAGCCTTACCTACGATTTAAATACTACTCTTCTTAAATGAGCCTAACGCCTACTATAGCAAGGGCATGTCTAGTGAGTTCCTTGTTTTGTGACCACGATTAGACTCTGTTGATCGGTTTCGCATCGTTTCTGGTCATGCAAGAAGAAACGAGACATGGTCATGTCTGAGATGGACTAGACCATGCAGAACTGCCGTTGGCGCCTTTGGACACAGTTTCTGTTTCACGTCTGTACTAGTACGCCAGACGTAGGAGACTTGGACTTGTCGAGTAGACCATGCCTTGAGGCTCTGACCTCGGCTGGAACTCGTGGCTTGTCTCTCAGCCTACGGTTCTACCTGCAGGTTCGAGTAGAGGCTGCATTGCTGAATGAGACTACCCAAAACATCACTTGATATGATATCTTACTTTGGGCGACGCTCCTTGAAGACCCATAACCTGTCTGTCGATAGTCAAACCCCAACTCGATACAGGCAACGTTGACGTGATTACTGCCACTTTTCCCATTACAGACGACCTCAGCTTACGTTTTCCCTTTTGGCCATTTCCAAGCCCATTTCATCTTTGGGCTCTCTCATCTTATCTCTGATCTTACAAACAGAAAGCAAAGTCCGTTGCCGGAGGTATCTATATCCCTTTCCATACACGCCAGGAACTCCCAAGGTTTTCAACATTAAGAACCAGAATCATGCTGAGTCGAGCGCGTCGTTGTATACAATTCTTTGCTTCTGTGCCTCGCGTTTTGATGCAATAGTCGAGGTTAAATATGTTGACGAGACGTAGTGTAGCCCTCCATTGTGACATAGTAATGGTAACAGCAGTAATAATAATTGTAGTAGTAGCATGTAGTGAAGGAGATGTGTACTGTAGTGCAAGGTCGAACGGAGCAATTTAAATCAAGAAAAAAAGTCCAGATAAACGCCCTGATGATGCGAGTTGCGTCTGCGCCGCCGTTCTTGGCCAGACTTTGCTCGGTCGTGTCCGTCCGTCGTCCTCTCCGCGTGGGGTTGTATATCCCTGGAACAGACTTCCGATGCCGTCTCTCGAATAATCCATTTTTCTTTTTGTCCGTAATCAAACACAACGATGGCTTTCATTCCTCCAATCTGATCCCTTTCATCGTCGGGGCCGCTTCTCTCGCTCGCTTGATAATCCGCCAACTCCTTCTTCGCTTCGCCTCTTTCGTCCACGTTCCTCTCGTCCTTCGCGGCGATCTTCTGGCCGTAATCCCCCTTCGCGTTGTCCTTCGCGCTGGCCTCCTCGTCCTCTGCTGCCTCCCCAGTCCTCGCCACTTCGGCCGCCTTGGCCATCCCCTCGATGTCGGTTTTCTCGTCCTTGAACCAAATCTCTCCCGCTGCTAGGGGGACCCATCGGTTCGCGTCCGCTACCGCTCTGATCTCTTGTTGATCGTCTCGATTCTCTCGGCTCACGCTCTTCTCTACCGCTTTCACCAGCTCCAGATCGGCGGTCTCGGTACTCGCGGTGCTCCTTGCCCTCGCGATCCCGTCCTTGGCTTCGATCCCGATCTCGCTCACGGCTACCCCGACGCGAAGCACGATTCGATCGACTCTCACGATCACGGCGACTTCGTTCATGCTCTCCACGACCAGATGACTCCTCTCCATTGGCAGGCCCTCGGCTTGACGGCTCATGCCGGACGGGATCTTGGCGTTCTTGAACTGGCGTCGCCACAGGAGAGCCCCCGGTCAGCACTTGGGCATCCGAGCCACCAAGTGTTTGCCGTGGCTGACTTCTGCGCATGCTACTACTTCGGTTCATATCGGGCATGTTGGCCTGTGCTTGCTGTAGTGTATTGTTGATACCAGCCAACTGCCTTCGGCCGCCACCGTTGCGAGATCGTTCGTTGGTAGAAGCAGGGCCTGTCGGTACACCACTGTCGCCTGCTGGAGACCCCGAGTAGCCGCCAGGAGTTTGCCGTGGCCCTGGACCAGAACTTCGATCAGGAGTGTTCGTTCCGGGCATGGACTGACGTCCATGGCCATGGCTGTGGCCATGATTGTGAGGTGGTGGTCCTGGTGGAGGCGGAGGAGGTAGTGAATTACCGATCTGAGCAAGTCGTTCAGGGTGGACTCCGGTGGGCGTTGGGTTGGTCGACGCAGGAGATGGTAAGCCTTGACCAGGTCCAGCGTTTCTAGCCCTGCCCTGGGGGCCACCACCGGACGCGCTGGAAGGGGTCACGGGTCCTGTATTTTGTTCATAACCACCCCGTCGTCCTCTGCCCGACGACGGCCCCGTTGGAGGAGGTCTATCGGGGGTAGGTGGTCTCTCAGTCTCTGGGCCAGTGAACCGGTTGTCTAGTCGACCTGGCAGAGCTTGCGGTCCGCCATGTCCTCCCCTGGCCGATCCACGTCCACGTCCCCTTGGGCCGTACGGAATATCGGCTACGTTCTGGATGGGGTTGAGCCGTCCGTAGTTGTCATCCTGATGAGGGGGCTTGTGCTCCGGTTCTGGACCACGTGAAGAAGAGCCATGGAAGCCTGAGGCGTCGCGACCCTTACTCGCGGGAGCTCTCTCATTGTCACGTTCCATGGGCCTTTCTCCACGATAGTTGCCTGGCATAGGAGAGCGCTCCCGTGGATCCCTCCCAGGGCCCCGATGGTCGAGAGCGTAGTTGCGGTCGTGTCGGTCCTCGCGACCACCTTCTGCCGGACCGCTCTCGTGTCCATAACGTCCGCCTCGGCGAGGAGACTGGGCACGGGGGTTGCGTTCACGGCCCTCGTCTCTAGGTGGACGAGACGGCGTGCTATCTCTATTTTCCATTAGGGCTGCTCTCTCTGGGTTGATCGTATCTATCGGCTCAGTAGGAGCGTTCTTACGACCCCTACTGGGACGATCAGAGCCAGGAGCACGCGGCCGATCGGAATCCTGCGCGAGTAAAGCAGCCCTCTCAGGGTTAATGTGAGGTTCAGGCGCATCGGATGCTGTAGCTGGCGCTGAGGGAGCTGACGCAGGCGACTCGTTCAATCGCCCATGATCGTGACCCCTGCCGCCTCTAGTTTCACGGGGTCGCTCTCGCTCATGTTCGTTGCGACGTGACGGCATGTCAGGCCTTGCTGGCTCTCGGCTGTGATCTTGTGTCCGGCGATCGGGATAGTCGCGCGGCCGATCAGGGCGAGCAGGATCCAAAGCTCGAGGATCACGTTGATCGCGCATCTCTCGGTGTTCTCGATTGTCTCGAGACTCCCTGGGCTCTCGCTGATCCCTGTTGTCGCGAGTCTCCCGAGGTTCGCGGGACTCGCGGACATCCCTGGTGCGTGAATCCCGCGACTCCTTACCATCGCGGCGATCATGCCCTCGGGATTGATTATATCGTTCGGGAGTGAAATGAGCTGGGATGGGCACATCAGGCCGGCTCGGGAGCGTATGAGGAGGGCGGTCAGGAAGAGTGTTTGGCCGAGAATCTCCCTTGGGGCCGTTTGGACCAGAACTGGGTCCCGAGGTCGCAGTTGACGAACGAGGACCTGCCGGAGTCGAATCACGTTTGCTAGTCTCCCGGGGCGGTGCAGGCTTGGCTGGCAACGAGTCCTTTGGAGTGTTCGAACCCTTTGTCGCGGTGTCACCGGCTGGCGACTTGCTATCCTTGGCATCCTTCACCTCTCCATCTTCTTCGTCGGGTTGCTTCCCTCCCAAGCTTCTAAATTCGAGTCAGAATTGAATTGTTTTCTTGGCTGATGTTTCGCTTACTTGGAAGAACCGGGCTTGAACTCTGGCGCGGTCGCACGCAGATTTGTTGATTTATCCGTCTCATTTTGAGCGGCACCAGCCTTTCGAGTATTAGCATATCTGCACGGCCTGCACCTTTTGAAGAAACTTACACCACCAGGGCGGAAAGCCTGGACCATAACCCATTTGGATTTCCTTCTCTGAAGTTCTGACATTGCGCCCTGCGCAGCGACTGCTAGATCAACGCGGCCGCCGACTTCGCTGTCCGGAGATGCCTTGGGTGCTGTTTCTTGCTTGGTGATGGTTTGGAGAAGCGAGGAGAACTTGGTTGCCATGAAGTCAATGGCGGGGAAAAAGTCAAGAACAGCCTTCAGCACCGTGATGGCGTTTCGAATGTGCATCCACTCTGAACCCTCGAGACAAGAACGAAGCGCGCTGTTAAGGTTCTTATGCCAGCGGAAGAGGAGATCCCGGAACTGCTCATGCTCGACAAAGGTAATAGGCTTTCCGTTATCGTCGAAAGTACGGGCAAAGCCAAGACGAGGCTGGTCGCTCGGGCCTTTGCCTTCTTTTTCGTATGCGCCTAGTCGAGGCTGATCTTTGGACGCCTTGTCCTTTTCGTTGGGGACAGTGGCATTCTTATGCCATCGTGAAAGGTCTTCCAAGATGAGCTTTAAGAAGCGACCGAGATATTCGGCTTCCATGACAGTCGAGGTAAAAATGAGAGATCGCAATCTGTTGGCGTTGAAAAGACGGTCGTAGAGTGACATCAGTTTGAAGCCAGGAGCGTTCCATTCGTGGAGAGCCTTGATGAATCTGTAGGTATACTCGGCATCGGCTGTAGAGAGGAGCATTCGGGGGAGGAAACACTGCTCAAGCAAGGCATCGGAAATGCTGTCTGGCTTTGCCCTGGGCTCGGGGAAAGATGTCTGGAACTGCTTGCTGAGATAAAATTTCCACTTGCCCTGTCGTAGGAGGTGTTCGCCGCATTCTTCGGAGAGTCCGATCTGGAGTTGCATAAGCTCCCTTCTCTTCTCTACCTTGCGTTCCATTCCTCGGCGGGACATGTCGCTACGGTCCCTAGAAACAGCTACCTCCTCGGTCCTGAGGCGCTCCTTTTCTTGCCGGTAGATCTTATCAGGACAGAAGATATCACCAAGCTGAAGAGCCCAGAAGGTTACATAGAGGTCTGGCGTGATCTTTTGCCAGGTCTCAGGGCGAGCGCTGTCCTGGATTGACTCCACGATGGGTTGCAGCGCTGCCTTGACGAGCGAGGGGTCATCAGACTTCTGTGATTGTGGCGGATTAGCTGGATTGATTGCTGGCGAGTTCTGCTGGGTGCCCACCTGTTCGTCGGCTTGCGGGGTTTCTTGGCTGGGAGTTTCGTTGCCACCGTTTGCAATCGGGGTATTAGACATGGAGACGTCGCCATCCTTGTCTGCGGACTGAGAAGTTTGGGATTTTTCCTTTGCCTCCTCCTGCTTCTTCGGTTTCCATGGATACATGCGGTGAGCGAGACTGGCCCTTCCGATAAGGAATGCTAGACTGGTGTCCAAACCATAGGTGTGGATCAACTCAGGAATAGACGGCACAAGGGCATCAAACCCGTTGGCTTCGAGGTTGCTCCAAAGCAGATCCAAGTACTGGATCAAAATGCGATGGGAATCATCAAGGATTGACGACAGATACTTGATATGGGCTTCGTCTTCGGGCACTTGGAAGAGGGCTGCTTGTCGATACTGGGCTAGGTTGATAAGGAGCTGTGCGGCAAGCTTTGAATCAGTCAAAGCCTGGATTAGGCGCTTCGAGCTCTTGACATTGTCGAACCGCTTGTCTTGGCCACGGATGAGCGTGTGGCGACGTAAATATTGACCTCCAGCCATCGACATGACTTGGTGATCCGTAAAGTCCACTGAATCAACAATTCCGCCCATGGAAGTGATCAGTTCTTTCAGAATGATCAGGTCGGTCGAGTTTCCCTTGATTAACTGATCGTTGACATACTGAAGAACGGGTGTAGCATTCAAGACAGTATATCGTCGGAACACTCTGCCGGAGAATCTTGATAGAGCCTGTAGCCATTTACTAGTGGTGAGAGCATGTTCAGCTTGGGTCCGGCTCCTGGACTTGCCGAGTGAGCTCATCAAGGACCAGACAAGAACATCATATGAGAGCTCTGTGAAGTATTTGGCACATTCCACAAATGCATCAATCAAGTTGGGGTAGGACTCAAGCTGCTCAAAGGCGACCCTGAAGACGATACCAGGAGATGAGTAGCTGGTCTTGGCAAGTTGCTTGGCCATTTCACTCAAATTCGTGAGAGAGACACGCTTCATGGTACCGCGAGTTTCCGAAGTTGCTCTTGCAAAAGCGGCTTTCATTGCGGGCAAACGGGAGATCTGGCCCTCGAACCACTCAGCATACATGGAGTAGCGAGTTGTTATGGGGTAATGCTTGAGAAGATCCCAAATTGCATTGACCACAGAAGCGTTAGCCTTTGTATGGCTGAGGGCTGGCATGAGGAGTCTTCGAAGTAGGTCGTGCCAACGAGCCATGTTGTCCTCTGACTTGTCCTCGGCGAGACTCTTGGCTCCAATTCGAGCAAGTTTCGTCAGAAGAGCCTCGTCTTTGCCAATGTTGACACCAGAGATGTTAAGGAGGGTCCCGCAAAGTGTGAAGATGTCTTCCACGGTTTGACAAACAGGGACATTGTCTGCCCACTCATCCCAGTAGTATCGGTAGTTCTGTGATTCGTTGGTGTCGGTCTTGTCGGGGAATGGCCATCTGAGCGATTTCCGAGTCGTCAACCTGCTAAGCCTGACACTGCCTTTGGGAATCCCGGATTGATCAAAGTCGGGAACGAATTTAGTCGGGCATCCCGTATCACCATTTATTATAGGTTGGCTGTCGTTGAAAACCTTGTCGACGCAATGGTGAAGAATGCGATGGATTCGGTCCAGGACCTCGGGGAAGGCCTCTGGAATCCAAGGGAAGCGTCCAAGAATGAACAGTGATTCTGGGATGGCGCCGATGGTCAGAAGTTGAGTGAGTAGCGCTACCTTTTGCTCCAATGGTTCGGGTAGCTTCGATTTGTTGTCGGCCGCCTCTGCTGGGTCTTCTTTGGCCTCACCCTCAGCCTTTTTGGGAAGTTCTCGTCGAGGAAGGTTGGAGGCGTTCGGGTTATCGTCGTCGCCTTGGGGTAGGACGCCCGCCATCAGGAGGGCGTTCATTGGTCCTCCTCGCGAGGCCCGCTCCTCCTCCTGGACCTTCTTCAATTCTTTCTCGCGGACTTGTTCCATCTCTTCATCGGCAGGTGAAAGATGAGGATAGAGGTCAGCTAGGGAGATGAATCCAATCTTGATCAGAAGAGCGGCTAGGTAAAGCAAGTTTGCGGGTAGAACATCGGATTCGTCTCTGGCGTCAGAGTTGTAAAACCGAAGTTTGAAGCCGAGCAACTGTGCTGCGGTTCGGTTACCTGCAGGTGGGAGTGTCTTTGTTTCTTGAACCCACTGACGTTCTATATCGGCGGCGGCATCGTCGTTCTCGGCCCCATTCGTGATGGTTAGTTGTTGGGAGTCAGAGTCTGCCACTTGTCGACCACCCAGTTCGAAGAATGCACCAAGATGGATCTCCCTGGCCCGGGCCCAAAAAGTGATGTCGCGGACCTGCTTTTTCTCCCCCAGCAACTTCTCATCTTCCTCCGTGGTGGTCCACTGTGAGTACCCAGGTGTAGCCCACAAAGGTAAGCCGCCAACATAGACCGCAGCACTAAATTTGAGGTGAGACCGGGGCCACCATGAGCTAACTCGGAGGAATTTGACGAAGAACTTGAACTGCTTGATGAGGACGGCAGCTGCAACATCAAGGGTAACATCGAGAACCCTGCCGACATCCAAGTCGAAAGTTCCTATCAAAGCTTTGATTCGTTCAAAGGTCTGCTCAGCCATCTCCGGAGGCGGTGGTGCAACACTACTTGTGGTGAACAACTCGGTAATAAGTTTCGAATATCCTTCGGTTTCTTCGCGGAGCAGGTTGTAGTTGGCCTGTCGATAGAGGAGATTTGTCGCTTGTTTGATTCCTAATTTGGCGAAGTTGTCTCTGATGAGACCCAACTGTTGTAGAACTTGAGCATCAAGCACTTGTCGCATCAAGCTCGAGGAGACGCCGGTAGCAATGAGAAATTCACGGAGGGTCGGCCTGTAAATAACAGGCTCGTTGTCCATGACAATCGACAAAGAATCAAGAAACAGGGTATGGGGAGCGAACGCGTATGAATCCTTAATGATCTCCGTCGTTTCGTCTCCAAGAATTTCCTTGACACATCCGCCCGCATCAGCTGGCGAGAGTCTGGCTTCGACAACAGCGTGGATGAACTCTTGAAACAAGTTGGACAGCTCGGTAATATCGACATCGTCCCGCGACTGCTTTCCGTGCTGGAGTATCTCATCTCGTCCACGTTCGGCCCAGGTGCTGAGCTTGTCGTTTGTGAGATTCTCGTACCGGTAGTTAGAACGGACCGGAGAGGCCGGCCGCTGCATAATTTGAGGTGTCGGCTTCTTTGCTACAGTTGGAGGCGGAGGAGGCGGAGGAGGAGCATGCGTAGAGGAGCTGGGCCGTCGTTGTGTTGGCGAAGGATTCGGTTGATGGTTCGGGGGAGCTCGGTTATGGCCTTGCGATGAGTCGCGCCGGCCGGGACCTCGAGGTCCCCTTCCGCGGCCGCGTCCCATGCCGTCGTCGCGGTCGTGTTGACCGAGTGCAGTGTCGCCGGGCCGATGGGGGGAAGATCGGCCTCCCTCGACCGAGAGGCGGTCGTTCCTCTTGCGTTTCGGAGGCATAGCTCTCGAGAATGTCGTAGCCGGGTGCGATGATTATCTCATTGGATGATGTCGTATAGTCGTGCTTCTGGCGGAGAGCGACGAATGCTGAGACTTGACTAGAAGGAGGGGATGTAAGTTGGATGCTGCGAAGAGAGCGGAAGAGATAGAAAGTGGCACTAGTTGCTGATGCTGGCGGCGCGGAAAAGAAAGACTGACTTTTGACGACAAAGGAGTTCGGGTGGGGAAGGTGATAGTCGCGACGAGCGTGACAAGAGAAGGAATTGAAAGAAGAAAAAAACGCGAGAGAAGAAAAGGGCACACGAGGTGCTCTTGCTCCGGCTGAAGCGACGGCGTCGGGGGAGGTGCCGTTCAGCGGATGGGCAATGTTGCGATGGCGTGGCAGTTGGAGAACGATGCGAAGCTCCAAGCCATGTCACGACCTTCTGGCAGCCTTACCTTGCCTGCTAACCGGGGAAACAAGGCTGCCAACGCGACTGTTGCAGGCACGATGGACGCACGGGCCAGTTTGGGGAAGAGCCAGTGCAGATAAGGCCCGCAGCTGCCATCCGCGAATCAGAGCACGTGATTCAGCACATGACACGTCTCCGTTGCTGGCCGATTTTTAACGCAAAGAAGACACTTGCGGCTGTGACGCGATTGGCTGAGTCACTGCCGCTCCTGGGGACGGCGAGAATTACGCCATCCCAAGGACGGGGTTTTCTCACCTGAACTTGCGGGAATCACTTCTTTTGGGAAATCAATCTGAGAGGTGCCATTGACTAGTAGTTGGCTATCCGCTGGCTCCAATTTTCCCGTGTTTCAAAGCTTCTTGGGTTCTATTCGTCTGAATATCAACCCTGGAACCCTCCGAAGCGACCTCAGCCCGATCTTTTCTATACACGCTCCGCATAGTCATTGTCGTGAGATCTTCAACAACGACAAGGGAATTATGCCAACTGCTACAATGGCTGAAGGCACCTCTTCTAACGGAGACTCTCAGAAGCGCTATGGTCAGTATTTCCCTAATGCTTTCAAAATTATGCCTTTCCCCTCGTCTCAGCACCCCCCTTCAGCATCCCTTCCGCTGTCCATCCTCCTGAGTCATCTCCATTCCTCCATGATCGTACAAGACCGGTGGCTGAATACCTGTAAGAAAGAACGCAATCAGAGCCTGAGAACCCTTTCTCTGCTCTCATTCCAGACCAGCAAATAGCAATTGTTCCCGAATTCACGCTGGAGTCTGGTGTTGTCCTTCGCAATCTTCCCGTCGCTTACACCACTCGCGGTAAGCTCAACGCAGAGGGTAACAATGCCATGGTCATTTGCCATGCACTTACTGGAAGTGCGGATGTGAGTGACTGGTGGGGGCCTCTTCTTGGTGGTCCTGGCCGGGCATTCGATACTTCGAGGTTCTTTATCGTTTGTATGAACAGCCTAGGCAGTCCTTATGGTACTGCCAGCCCAGTAACAGCCAAGGATGGCGACCCGAGCAAGGGCCGATACGGTCCCGAATTCCCTCTTACCACTATTCGTGATGATGTCAAGTAAGTGGTTGTCAAAGACCCGGGAGCGCCCTGGAAAAGCATGGATGAGCAGAGCGATACTGATTAAGCAACAGCCTCCATAAACTCATCCTAGACGACCTAGGCGTCAAGCAGATTTCTGCAGTCGTGGGGGGATCTCTCGGTGGCATGTTCGTGCTCGAGTGGTCGTACTTTGGCAAGGACTATATCCGCTGTATCGTCCCTATCGCTACCTCAAGCAGACACAGCGCTTGGGGTATTAGCTGGGGTGAGGCCCAGCGACAGAGTATCTACGCTGACCCCAAGTACGATGATGGATATTATCCTTTTGAGGACCCGCCTTCCACTGGCTTGGGTGCGGCTCGTATGTCTGCCCTGCTCACTTACCGGAGTCGCAATTCCTTCGAGTCCAGATTCGGGCGTAACATCCCCGATCCCTCCAAGGTTCAGACTATCCGCGAGCGGCCGCGGCCTTCGACCCCTTCGGAGGCGCACTTTCACATCCACAATGATGGCCATATTGTTAAGCGCAGTTCGCTGTCGCGCCACAACAGCACCAGCGATGCGGCGCCGCTTACTCAGACGCCTGCTGCTCCCACTGAGCCCGAAAATGTCGCGGACCCTCAGTTTCACGGCCCCAACAAAGATAGTTTGACGGGAGGTGATCTGCCGCAGTCGACCTACTTTTCTGCCCAATCCTATCTGAGGTACCAGGGTAATAAGTTCGTCAAGCGGTTTGACAGCAACTGCTACATTGCCATGACTCGCAAACTGGACACACATGACGTGTCGCGCAACCGAGCAGACACCATTGCCGATGCGTTGGCCATGATCCAGCAGCCCACACTCGTTCTAGGCATCGAGAGTGATGGTCTTTTCACCTTTGCGGAGCAGGAGGAGATTGCGCAACACATCCCCAACGCGCGCCTGGAGCGGATTGACAGCCCCGAGGGTCATGATGCCTTCCTGTTGCAGTTTGAGCAAGTCAACCATTATGTACTTGGATTCCTCAAGGAGGTGCTGCCGGACATCATGAACAAGGACGGCGCTGCGCCCGAGGAGTCTGGTGTCGGACAGCTGACCAAGTCGAGTACCTTTGGTGAAGCAGAGGTTGAGGATATCACTGCCTGGTAAGACAGTAAAAGACCAAGGCAAATGTGTTTGGAAAGGTTTTCTTTGTCGTAAAAAGACACGATAGATAGAAAGCAAAATGCACTACCGATTAACGAAATGTTCCTCCCGATGTCTTTTTGTTCTTGTACACGTGCTCTCGTGGTAGACACTCTTGTCTAGACTGATCAGGAGGAAAATGGAGAGAATATGCATCGTAATAGAAGCCTTAGTCAAGCCCATCACAGCATAAGGCACCTGTCCAAACTTCAACGCCTCAGTAATTGTAAAGTCACGAAAGCACTACTTGAACAAACTGACATTTATCAATCCCTCATTGAAGTCTCAGTCAGGATTGACGATATGGGGGATTGAGACCAAGCACCACCAAGCCCGGATGATGGCGGTGAACCATGAGGATTACAGACGCGTGTACAAACTGTTTAGTGCTAGAAATCTGTGCAGCTGATCATGGGTATTGAGTGCGGAGGCTCTGGTAGCTACGTGTGGGTGGCAGTACCATCGACCATCTCGGCAGCTATAACTGCCGAAAACTCCTTGCGACTATAACCAATAGGTCCAGGCTGCGTGAGATATCTTTCTACGAGCCCTCTTGATCAGAAAAACAAGGAACTAGAAAACTGCTCATCAAAAGAAGGGGGCCCAACTCGGACCCCTAGATTCTAGTCTTCCTACCCTACTCTCGACGACGTAGCCTGTATGCGTAACAACTCCCTCCTCACCTCAGGCTCCATACAGATTTTGCCCGATTTTGGAGAAAATTCGAACAAGAAGCTCGAGTAATGATGTGGATGATGACCCATAAGGTGCGCTCGCTATAAGCCGCTAGTTTGCATCAGTCTCACTACCGAGAAGAGGGAACTTCCTTGGCCAACCGACTTGAGGCGCCGTGAGGTTGAAATCAAGGCATCATCCACTTCTGTAGGGCGCCACTTTGTACATAATTACAAAAACATGCATATTCTACTCGCATTTCACATCAGCGGGCGAGTTCAGCAGAGAGTTGGACTAGGAGGAACACTTTTGCATAAGTGCCCCCACGGCCCGGTTCACGGGTGGAACTGTGATGGAGACTTCTGCCTTCTTGACAACAACAAAGGCAAACGGCTCGACGAGGAAACTTCTCTGACGTGAGAGAACCAGGTTGGCATCGGCCAAAGACCGACTCCGTTCCCATATTACATCCCAGTGGGGCATTGCGCAGCTACTTGCTAGACGTCGGGCTATTGTGCGGAACTTGGCATTTGCTCATTGGTAATCGTGAACTCGAGTATGACGAGGGTTGATCAACAGACAGATAGCAAGCTGCGCATTTCGTGCCACACGGAATGTTGGCCTGCTCGAACGTGTGTTGATACATAGAATGGACTGATAGACTGACCCAGATCACGCTGAATGGTCCAATCTGGAATGCAGACATGCAAACGGTACATTGGAGACGAGTAGCTAAAACAACTTATGCATATAGACTTTTGACAACGTTCTTACCATAACTCTCAACGAAGGTTCTGCTTCGGGAGGTAGCTGCTACATAGCATAATCAAGGCTGTGATACAACCATCTTGCACGAAGTAGATTAAGGCGACCGGTCTCGGCCTCAATTGCAGCGCAGTGCATCAGCAGTCCTACTGATCTGCAATGAACCGACACGAGTGGGATTTGCATCGCCCCCTCTGTCCTAGAGCGTCGTACGAGAGGCGTTACGGAGCCGAGACCCGTGAACCGAGACGTCGGGTTCGATGATGCGACTGTTGGACGAGAGATGGCATCACAGACGGCTATGGGAGTATCACAAAAAGGCAAACATTGTCACTGATAATGCCTCAGGAGGCGGCTTGGAGCTTCAGCTCTTGTCGCGAGCACAACCGGCTGGCGGCGCATGGGAAGCCTTCCGAGAAGCCCACCTGCTTGGCCCGCCGCCAGGGTTGCTGTGCCTCCTGGGCGTCTCCTCCGCATTACGATTCTATGTGGTAAGCGATAACTATCCATTTGGTCCTGTGCTCTTGGCTCAGCTGGCTGCTTTCGTAATCGAATGGTTGTCTTTGTCGGGCTTGCTTTGAGCTGTGCTCTTTTCAAAATATGACAGAGACGGGTCGCCTCGTTTTCCCCGGCCGCTAGGTCTCCATTGACATTAGCCTCGGTAGCTCTACCCGGCGTCGGGCACGGCGATGTCAGACGAGGAAAGCCTTCTCTGCGAGCTTGATTGCAGCTGGGAGCAGGGAAGAAGGATGAGACGAGCACGATACGGCGAGGCATGGAGGCTAAGACTCAGCTCCGCGAGACAACCACGAAATGTGGGGAAGACAGGGCCAGACGACAAGACGCACGTGGAGAACCGATTGGCTCGGTGTGAGACAGAGGCCCCTGTTAGAATTGGCGAGAAGAGAAGACAGACCGAGGACTCGGAGGCGGCGAGGAGAGAAGCTGATGGGACAGAAAAGAGCCCGTGTCTGAAAGGTAGCTTTTGTCAACGCTTGCTGGAATGCATCCTACACCGAGAAGAGAGGCCACTCGAGACGAAATCGATTGGTTGGCTCGAGCACCGCGCTTGTTAGGTCTTGGCTTGCAAGCTGAATGCGTCGCTTAGAGCTGGAGGTGTGTTGTCGACACCTCAGACCTTGAACAAACTTGGTTACGGCTTTGAGCGGCAAGCGTCGCAGATAGACAAGATTAGCAAACCGAATTCAGGCACGGGGCTCGGCAATGCGAGCAGCCAGATGAGACCCGTAATACAGACGTAACTTTTTAATATCAGGCGAGCCGCAAGTCATTGTGACCCCTTGATCCATGTTGTGGCAAACTTGAGAAGACGGCTAGAAGCATTGTCGAAGACGAAAAAGTGGAGCGATGAAAAGCTGGCGAGTCTTTGACCATTCAACATTTTTGTCTGAGTGCCGTGAATGATGAATTCGCCCCCCCGCTAGCACAGAGGAGGGCAGCCGTTTCACCTTTGTCGATAGTGGATGGGTAGCTGATGCTTGTTGCCGTCGTGGTGAAGCATGTGTTGGACTGTTTTCAATGCGACCAGGCGCGCACGACCCAGCCAACTGGGATGGAGCTTGCTGGGCGGGACGATGCCGCAGTATCGCACAGTCATAAGAATTGTATCGGACCCGTCTCCATTATCGTCGAGAAACACAACGGCAGTGGTAAGCCGTGATGCGACGGGGCGCCAGCTCGCACGGCGGGCGGGTGTTACGTACAAGCAAAGGCGCACTCCGTCGGTGTTTTTCCTCGGAGAGGAGAGGGCACGGCCTTTGAAGTGGTGATGAAGGACACGTGCCGATGGTGATGTGGTCGTGCTTAGAGGGGAAGTCAAAGAGAGCGCATCGTGATGCTGCCGAATGGCAAGCATAGTCTCTTGCCGATCACCGAACCGCCATCGTCATCGGCCAAATGCACGGGAGAGGGTAACAGATTCGTTCTTAATAAGTGTCGATCAAGGTGAAGCCCGGTTTAATTCCCCGTCGCCGAGATCTGCGACGAAGCGACCACGGCGCGGCGAGATGATGCATGGAGCTTGGAAAGGATAATGATGCGCCATTACGGAGCGCCATGGGTCCATGGAACGAGTCTATCGTTTCTGGAAGCCTTGACCTGACGAGGCCTGAGGCAGAAAGAATCGGATGGATTCGTTCTGGAAAAAAACAGGGGGGCTTGGCGAGAGAGAAGTCATGTTGATCGCCTCAGAACCTTTGTGTAACGTCTCTTATGAAGGAAATTGGAACATATTGAAGCGGACCAACTGCAAGACGCCTCTGAGCAATATCAGGAAGCACGCAGCAGCCTCATCAGGCGACCTGCGGCAACCTGACGCCTCTTGTTGATTGGGAACAAAAACCTCCTTGGCCTGGAAAACCTCACCCAAGGCCCAGGACAAAGCGACCCTTGAAGTGGGGGGCAGCCCTCCCAGCGTCAGAGGCGGGCGCTGCCCCACCAGGGCGACTCCAGCCACGGCCCTCCGACGGCTTCCCATTGGGCGGCTGCGCTTCTAGCAGCTGCTAGTGCGTGACCGGGGGTGCTCCCCTGTGGAGCCGTCCATGGGTTTGCAGGACAGGGCGGGGACTCTGGAACGGGTTTCTCGGACAGGGAGCCTTCCACTACGAGCCTAGCCGTGTGCTTGAAGCCCGGGATGCCTTTGGGCGAGATGCCTCGAGCGAGCTGGTCCCTCTCAGAGGGGAGGGGCCGCCTACGCTCGATGGAGGAGGTGTTTAGCGGACGCTGTTGAGCTTGTCGGGCCTTTAGAGCATGGGCATCAAGGTGTTCCGTTCCATTCGCTGCCGCCAGCGCGATAGGTGATGTGCGTGAAAGCTGCCGGCCTTCAGCGGGCTCTCAGTGGTTCGTGGGCGTTTTAGCGGGTGTGCGGGTAGTCGCCTTGGTGTTGAAGGTCCCGTCTTCCATTGCTTCTTCCTTGGCTTCCAGTGGCTTGGCCAGAGATTCCATTGTGGAAGGCGTGCGTGGAAGCGGCTCCACTGCACCTTCTGAGAACCACCACCATCCTTCCCCCATCTGGACGAGGTGCCGGGCAGGCACGCTATAACCCCCGGCCGCATCCCCATCCATCATCTGTCAAGTATCCGTATCCCGCCCAAACTTACCCATCTCGACTCAGGTATTTTGCATCTGTTTCTCTAGGAAAACCCTACTCTTTCCTCCTCTTTTCTTGTCGATTCTGATATAACCTTCGGAGGATTCTGGGCTTTTTCTTACCTTGTAATTGCTGCCTTTCAACCCACCCACCTCCGCTTTGCGACAGAGAACCCGCACCCTCCGACCCTCCCCATCGACCCCGGCTTGCGATCCGTATCAACACCGAATCCGAAGAGTTGTGACGCTCTCTGCCGTCCTCGATAGCCTGTCGCCGAGTTAATTTTTGGAACATTGTATTGGGGGCTTGGAGGAATTGTGTGCTTGGCAATCTTATCGAGCTACGACCTTCGCAACGCTCACCCGAATACTACCGACTGCTGCCTCGTGGATCGGCATCTTGAGCTTGGCTCAGCAGCCTTGGTCCAGATTTAGGCTCCGAGAGAAAGAGAAGGATAGACCGGATCGATACAACCCGCTTAGTGGTTGATTTTGGCCGTCTGGATCATCTCGACTCTGGGTTTTACTCAAGTCTTGGTGCCGATGCAGTCCTCCAAACACCTCTGACCGACGCAAGTGACCAAGAGGAGGAGTTCGGCGACACGAAACCCACCTCGAAGTACTTCCACCCCGAGCAACTCATGTCTTCGATTACGGATATTATCGCTCCCGATATCTACTCGCCATAAAATTCAAAATGCCAGACTACGATGATGACATGCTCCCGCCGCCTGCGAGTCCCATACAGGATCGCACGTATGGCGGCAACAACGCATTCCACAACTTCTTCAATGATTTCTCACACATCTCGGACCCCAATCTACGCCGCCGTCTTGCCTTGTCTGAGATTGACAAAGTCCCCTTTGGCGCATACCGTATGTAACTCCCTGCGATGGGTTGCCTGCGTCGAGTTGGTTTTAGTTGGCACTGTAATATGCTGACCATGGTATCTTGACCTCCAGATGTTCGCGCCGTGTTAGTAGCAGGCGTTGGTTTCTTTCTCGACTCATACGGTATCTTTTCTATCAACCTCATCACTGCTCTTCTTGGTGTTGTCTTCTGGGGAGACCCCAACCCCCAGAATGGCTTCAGTGGGAACAATGGATATTTGCCCGACCCAGTGAATCAGGCCTTCAAAGCTTCCACCAGCGCAGGAATCGTCATTGGCATGGTTGTTTTTGGCTGGTTGGCAGAGTGAGTATCCCCTCATCCCAACTCATTATGCTTCTTGATGAGTGTGCGTTAACACCTTCATTAGCGGATTTGGACGACGCCGCATGTATGGCGTTGAGTTGGGCATCATCATTCTTGCAACGCTTTGCTGTGCTCTCATTTCCTCCAGCCCAGCAATGGGTTCGACTGGTTTGCTCATCTTCTGGCGCATCATCATGGTACGCCTGCAAAATCTGCACTACTACGACGTCGTACTGACTAAGGTTAGGGTATTGGCATCGGTGGCGATTATCCGCTGTCGAGTGTAATTACGTCTGAGTAAGTCGTGGTGGTGTCCTGATGTAGACTTTGTGGCTTGCATCTAGTCTTTCGCGTAAACTGTCGATGTAACCTATCCATGATGCTGACCTTGAACCCGCTAGATTTGCCCCGACCCGTTGGCGCGGCGCTATGGTTGCTGCCGTCTTCTCTATGCAGGGTCTGGGGCAGCTTGTCGCCGCCATCGTGGCCCTCATCACGACAGTCGCCTTCAAGGATGCGTTTCTTAGTGCGGCCGATGAAAGCAGATGTGGATATGAATGTCGACTGGCCGCCGACCGAGCATGGCGAATTATTGTTGGAGTAGGCGCTATCCCAGCATGCGTTGCCCTCTACTACCGTATCACCATCCCCGAAACACCTCGATACACCTTCGACATCGAACATGACGTGGAAAAGGCCGATGCTGATATCAAAGCATATGTGGCGAGCAGATCCAAGGGCTCATTTGACGTTGTGCACCAGGTCCGGACAAAACGCATTGCGGGACGAAATCTGAATGTCCCGCGTGCATCTTGGTCCGACTTAGTATCCTTCTTCCGTCAGTGGGCGAACTTCAAGATGCTCCTAGGCACTACACTGTCTTGGTTCTTCTTGGTATGTCCGCTTTTTTATAACTGAAGCGAAAACACCTATGCTAACACTGGATCCAGGATCTCGCGTTTTATGGCCTGGGCCTGAATAATACCATCGTACTTCAGGCAATAGGCTATGGGAATGGCGATACTCTTTACAACAAGCTTCACAATCAGGCGGTTGGAATGATCATCCTGACCTGTGCCGGTTCTCTGCCCGGATATTGGACCGCCGTTTTCACCATTGATACCTTTGGCCGAAAACCGCTCCAGGTTATTGGCTTCTTTCTTCTTACCATCCTATTTTGCATACTGGGCTTTGCATACAAGAGCCTCACACAGGGAGCTTTGCTTGCCCTGTATATCATCGGCCAGTTCTTGTTCAATGCCGGGCCTAACACAACTACATTCATCGTCCCCGGGGAATGCTTTCCAACGCGATACCGATCCACCGGACACGGCATCTCTGCCGCCATGGGAAAGATCGGAGCGATTATCGCTCAGTGCATCAGTATTCCCCTGGTACGTCAAGGCTCACTCGAGGGCTGCACAGGAATCGACTGCTCCCCGAATTTACACCGCCTACTCCAGCTCTTTGCACTTTTCATGCTCTTTGGCACCTTTGTGTCTCTGTTGATTCCGGAGACCAAGGGCATGACACTGGAGGAGCTATCTGGCGAACCCCGAACGAGCTACAACGCGGGATGCAATGGTAGCATTAGCCTTGGGTCACCTAAGCTTCGAGCATGGAATCCTTTCCACGGTGGCCAGCCTGCAGGATTCTCATATCCACGATCGAGAGCGAACCATTTCTCCAAGCACCGAAAAGTCGACCGAGTCGGAATTATGACATCGCCCGAGCTCATGGCGGAGACGTCGCGACTTCGACGGCCACGTCTCTGGAGGAGACATCGCAAGGCCAAGTCGAGTAATGGGACGAACGAGATCGCGCTGAGCACCCGCAGCTCCGGGACGGGAGACGAAGATGTCTTCCCATCAGGCGTTCCAATGCCCCCGGCTGCCAATCCTCCACAGCCACCACCAAGCTGGGGAGCTGGCTGGGGGCGGATTGACCGAGGGGGGCCACCGCCGTTGCTGAATTCAGTTCAGCTGCAGGACGTCGGCAGCCTGCTTACAAAATAATGTTTGGACTGACAAAACTGGTGTTTATCAATCACAACTGGTTGGCATTTACTCATGGCGTTGGTTGGAAATGATGAAATTTAGACAATGATACCTTAGATGTTTGCTTTTGGATATTTGTCGAGCATATCAGCGACAATCAGGAGCGGGAGCTTTCTGTGGATCAAGAGAGCTTTGCGCCTTGTACGAATGAATCACGAATACGAAGAATATCGTCTCTCTACCTTTGGACCGTGAAGCGCCTGCTGTGAAGACCTGATGTAGCACGGATTGTCTCAAGAATCTGGACGGATCAAGCACAGTGACAGTATTATACAGTTTTTTATCTGCATAAGTTAACATCTAGTTGGCCATCTATGCCGCGTCTGGAATCATGCAGAGTACAGGTAAATCCAGACCGTGCCCTCTAGTAAAGGATCCTTAACACTCGTTTAAAGGAGCAACTTTTTATCAGTCTCCTGTTTTCAACCCAAATCCCTCTACAAGCGCAGCGCAAACTTGCTGCTTCTTGGTGCAAACAACACTGCTATTCTCCCTCCCTCCAAGAGCGAAACTCTTTGGTGCAAATTCTTCTCTCAATCAACCCCGAAGGATCTTCAAAGCCTGCTTCTGGTTGGCGATGTCCCGGGTCAGCTTCTCGCGCTTGTCTCGGCTGAGCATATCCTCGCCCGCGATGGCCTCGAGCTGCTCTGGGGTCATGTTCAGGACGACCTCCTCGGACAGGACAGCAAGGGGACCATCCTGGGCGTGCAAGAGGAAGTGGTCAATGACCTGCTGGCAGACAACGTCCCCAAAGCGACTTCGGGATTGCTCATAGAACAATTTGAGAACGTCGTGGATGTCGCGGCGGGTAGTGGCAAGTGTCTCTTTGTTTCCGAGCTTGGCTTCAATCATCGATTGGATCTGCGATGGCTGCAGACGGACGTGCGTATCCCCAAATCCACGGGCGTGCTTCCCAAGTTCCTCGGTGATGTCCGGAACGCGGGCGAGTTTGGCTTTGAGCAGCGCCTCGTTGAACGACGGGCTGTACGTGATACTTTTGCCCTCGAACTCGACCTTGAGGAGAAATTCCGTGTGGACGACAGCGCGGCGGTATCGGTCCTGGAGGTCATCGAGGAGGAAGTTCCACAGCTCGGCGCGAATGTCCGGGTCGGAGCAGCACGACTCGAGGACGGTGCTGATAAAGTGGTGGACAACAAGGATGGCGTTGGAGACGTGGGCCCGAGCCATCGGCGACCACTTCTTGGACTGCTCCTTGAAAGTCGTGGGCAGCATCTCGCCGCTGAACTATTGGGCGTGTCAGTAAATGTGGTCCATGTAGAAGATGGCGTTGGGGCTCACGGTTCCGAGTTCATAGCCACGCGATGAACGATACTCCTTTTCGATGTACTCCATGATATCTTCCTCATCGGGCTCTGGGCAGCAGAAAGCGTCGTGAAGGATGCCGTCCATTAGCTCATCCTCTCCCAGCAAGGGGATATGGAAGGAAACATCAGCGCCATACAGATCGGCTCGGACAATGGTGTCACTGAGATCATCAAAGGACTCAGGGCTCTCCTCTTGGTCTTCAGACTCAGATTCGGCCGTGTCATCGCTGGTAACATGAAAGTTCCTCGTGTGTCCTCTCTTGGAAAGGACCTTTGCAAAGCCCTCATTGATCTCGCGGATGCGCGTGATGAGCTTTAGCCCCTCATGCTCAAAGATCTTGTGTCGTGTGTAGTATGCATCGAGACCGTAGTTCTTGATCTGGGCAAACTGTGCAGCGATGCGTCCGAGGTACTTTCGCTGCTCCTCTGCGGTGCTGCGCGACTCACCCAGGTCCTTGAGCAGGGCCTCGTTGCCCTTAAGCATGCCGGCGAGATCAGTGCGGACCTTAGGGAACTCGCTGCGAGTGCGATCCATCAGAAGCTGCTGGATACGAGTCTTGAGTGCTGGGATACCAAGACGGTCGGGGGAGAGCTTGTTCCAAGGGGCCTGGCCAAAGAAAATCTTCTCCTGGCGGTTGCGTTCATCGGCGCTGGAAGAGGCATCGTCTGCGCTTCTGTTTTTGACGACGCAGTAGCCCAGCTGGAGATCGCGGCGCTTGCCACGGACAAGGTCGACGACGACTGCCTTTGTGGCCTCTTCAACAGCCAGGTCAGGCTTCGTGAGAACACCGAGGGTTCGCTTGCCTTCAGGGTCAACCTCCTTGGCGTAGGTCAGGATCTTCTGGTTGGCAATATCACCGTTGCAGGGGACGACGGCGAGGATGATGGTTCGAGACTCGCTGATGTACTTCTTTACCATATCCTTGACGAGAGCAATGTCATCCTTGGTGGTGACGCCGGGGGTCTCGTTCTCGAACATTCCTGGGACGTCAATGATAGTCAGATGGTCCTCGTTGGGTCCGCTGATCTCTACTCGGAGGATGTCACGGCTGAAGGCGGAACCAGAAGAATTGCCATCGGAACTAGACTTGATTCCCATGACTTTGGCAGCCTGTTAAGAATTAGCAAGTTGTAGCCATTGTGCGAGGACGAAGACTGGATATGTCGCATACATCTTCAAAGATCTGGGCAAGCTCGTCGGCATCGAGGTTCTCGGCACTCCGGCGAAACGCCTTAGCTTCCTCTGGATCAGCATCAATAGGGTGGATAGTAACAACGATGCTTTCGGTCTCTTCACGCCGGCAGATAATCTCCGTGGCGTGGCGGGTACAGAGAGTGACGGAGCGAGGGAAGTGGAAGCCAGTGAGAGACTCCAAAACACTCGACTTGCCGGCGCTCTGGTCACCAACAACAACCATCTGCAGCACTTGTTAGGAGTGAATCGAGGTAGAAACAATGTGAGGTGACTTGCCTGAGGGAGAGGCACCATGTCCGAGATGCCCAGCTCCCGTAGCTTGTCCACCTTGTCCAGAAGGATGCGGTTCCCGAGGCCCTCGCCCGGCTTGGAGGCCTTGGAGGAAGTCATCGTTATGACTGGAATGTTTGTTTGGATCCAGAAAGGCCAAAAATCCAACAGTAATTTTTTTGTTACAAGGCTTTTCCGGAGCGGTGGGTGCAGGTCGTGGTGATGGTGATGGTGATGGTGAAAGGAGGAGAGGGAAGAAAGCGAGAGAAGCACTGGGATTTATACCACTGTAAACAAACATGCATCTGCCTAAACCATAGAATTAGGTAAGGTATTGAACTACTACAGGTGAATTGGACGTTCAGCGAATGCAAAAGAAAGGGACGGCCTCCTGCAGTGCTCGCCAGCTGCCCACGGCCGCTCATCAGACCCAACTTTGCATGACCAACACACTCCAAGGCTGCCTTTGGCTGGGGCAGCAGCTTTTTACAGTTGTTTAAATTGAGTGCATGTATAATTGACCCTCAAACCCCTGGACCAACAGTGTTATAGTAAATAAGTATTAAACCTGCTTGGTTGGGAGCTGGGCTGCGCCTCGGCCGCATTGGCAGGCCATGCCGGGGATGAAGGCCGGAGGCAACCAGGACACAGAGACAAAACTGAAAGCGCAATCATATGCTAACAAGATTATCAAGATTATTATATAAACTCTGTGTGGGTATTTGTGCTTGGGTATCTTTATGTGGCCAAATAAAAACTCCTTATCCCGATCCAATCCGTATCAATCAAACTACCACAACGAAATAATCTCGCTGACGGGCATATCAAACCCAGACGCCAGCCCCTGATCTCTCATGTACCAAGACTCAAGCATTACCATCTCCACAGCCCCAGGGGCCTCTGTCAAGTTGGACAGGACGGGCCCGACGGGCTTCGCCTCCAGCGCCGGGTCCAGAACCCCCGGGGAGGCCACGCTGCGCGACGAGGGCTGCAAGGCTGACTCCAGGGTGTGGATAAATCTGTCAGCCAACGCGTGCTGAGACGTCATGTACTGCCTGGCTGTGGATAGACAGCGGCGTGCTTCATCAGTGATGGGGTTTGGGTTGGTGATGATGTCTCTGAAGAGAGGGTGCTTGGATAGCACCGTGAGGGTCATGCCTATTATGCAGAGGGCTGGCAATGGAGTTAGCAAAGCCAATTTCATAAACACCGGGATGTGAAAACTTACAGATTACAGCATGGCTCTCGGGGGGTCCATCAAAAGTCACCAGTCGCCTCTCGCGGCTCATGATATCCTCGAGTTCAACACTCGCGGCGTAGCATGACTCAAAGAGTCCTGCGAGCATCGACCTGGCGACCATTGAGGAAGGCTGGCTTGCATGGCTGCTGACAAGCTTCATGATTGCCGCCCTGGAAATGAGCGCCTTTGTCTCGAGATATCTGACATCAGTTAGTCATCGGTTTCTAAATTGGTGGGCAGACGGTAACAAACATACCTCATGCGCAAAAGGGTAGCTTGACGGCGGAAAACAGCTTCAGTTTGAGTGCAAGGGAACTTGAGACGTAGGTGCTCGGGCAAAGCAGCCTGCCACTCCTCCAGTTGACAATCCAGGTTCAGTGCAGTCCCCAAGATGTCGGAAATGGCCTCGCTGCTCGGTTTGTGGCTGAAATACGAGTTTTGAATTGGTTGTAACACGGAATCGGAGAGTTGCAGAACCTGAGTGAAGAAAGAGATTCGCGAAGGAGTGTCGGAAGGCTGGCCTCTTTGTAAGCCGTGTGGAAGAGTCTCGAGATACTCGTCGTCGACTTCCTGAGGTAGGGTTCCAAAGCTGATACTTGTTTGGGCTCCAGCAGAGTTTTGCATCCTGTATTAATTAGCTTGGGCAACTCACAAACATGTCATGACACTTTGGCTTACCTGAGAAGCAGTGCACAAGCACACCATGTCCTACGACGTTCCTCCTGCTCAGCTTGCGACTTTCCTGGCATGTCGATATGAAGCATCAAGCCCTCCGCAAGCCGCTGCGCCATGCCCGTCAACATCCAGCTCTCCTGTGCCATACCCATGCGCCTCAAAAACCGAGCGTGGATAATCAAAGCCTGAACGACCGGGAGGGATGCTACAGATAAAAGATCAACGAGGAGGAGCGTCTTTGCCTGGTGGTGAAACTCGTAGGCATTCGTGGTTTGCGTCGCCGTCGCCTCTGCGGGTAAGGACTTGGCTAGTTGACCGATGGCGAGCATACCGAGAAGAACGGAATACGTGGTTGCGAGTTCGGTTGCCTCTTCCAGAGGAATGTCGCGGCGGTAGCGGGAGTTTGCGACGGCGATGAGACGGTGATAGCGCTGGTAGAAGGATGGACGGTGGACCACAGGCATGGTGATCCAGTCGATATCGAAGTACTCCGCCAGCAACTCGTCCATGAGGTCGGCGGGAGGGAGGGAAATCTTTTCGAGCATGACAGCTGCCTTGACATTGGAGGAGTAAGATCCAAAGGAAGAAGCCTTGACTGGCGAAGCATCTTCGAGGTCGTCGGTCAATGGAGGGCTGGCGCCCATTGGAGGATGAGGATGCGGATAGTAGTTGCTAGGTTCGTGGACCATAGGCAGCGATCCCGCCGCGGCAGGGAAGCCGGGGAGGGGATAGCTGGATTCGGCATGAATGGGTGGAAGGACATGATCCAGAGGTTTAACAGGTCGTGCTAGATGTTCAGATGCCGCGCCAGGAGAGCTGGACTGCTTCCTCCAGGCGTCGTCATGGGAGGGCGTAGTTGCGGCGAAGGCATCACGGCCCCGAGCTGCAAGGTCCTACGAGATGGATGAGTAACCATGTACAAGGAAGCGTATAAGCCAGTCGGTGATGAACCTACAAACTGCTTCTCCTTCTCCTCAAGCTCCTGGACTCGCTTCTGAAGTGCGCGAATATAGCTACGCCGGGTCAGCTTCCCATGATGGTCTGATAGGCGAGATAGGCGATCAAACTAACCTCCGCGACGACGCGATAGAGCCCTCATGCTCAATCTCGGGATAGACACACTGGTCGGCGCTGAGGCCGCGTCTGCAGCAAGAGTCGCACACAGGACGGGCTCCGTCGCAGCGAATCTTGCGATCGCGACACTCGCGACAGGCCAAAGACCTCGCCTTGCAAGGCCGGCCCGTCGCCGAACGCCGCGCCGCAGCCGCCGAGGATCCGCCCGTTCCGCCTGCCTTGGAGCTGCTGGACCGGGTCATGGCGAAGCTCTCAGGACGTCTGTGGTTTGGGGGGAGTCATGTAACCGGATCGTCGGGGAAGGATGAAAACTCCCTTTGATTAATTCGAGGAATTGGCTGCAGATGGAGGAAGGAGGGCAGAGTGGGCTCGTCGACCCTCGGGGAGATCCTGGAATGGAAACCTCGAACGTCTCTTTTTTTTCTTCTCTCCTTCCTGGATGCGGCTGCGCTGTGCCGGCCGCCGGGGTGGCCATTTTTACGGATGTCGGGGGCCGGTGTGGGTTAGGTTTGGTGGGTGACGCGGGCGGAAAAGGGTGGATTTGGCGGCCACCGGATGTCGGCGTCATCGGCGACGGGGAGACGCGGGGAGGCCGAGAGACGAAGGGAGAGCGCCAGAGTCGAGAACGGCTAAAAAGGGAAGACGAGCACGAGACACTTTTGTCGATGCATGACCGCGTTTAGCAGATATTTCATTGTCTTGTTATCACAGGGCTGGTTGCAAGTGCCGTTGCATGTTGTGCAACACCTCCGTCGGATCTCGTCCTCTTCACAAACCCTCAGCAGCGAAGTCCATTTATTAGTGTTGCCGATACTCGAGATTTATGGATACGACTGTACCCCGGCACATGCCAGCTCTCGCCGGACGTCGGACGTCGGCTACAGCCATTGGCGTCTTGGGCCATCGGCTCCCTCCATCCAGCGTCACGCAACTCCCCGACCTCCCCGATTTCCCCGATATCCAAACCAGGATAGTGGCATCTGCAGCTAATTACGTACATGACAAGCCCAAATTGGTCGCGCCATCAGGGTTCAAAAAGCAAAAAAGGTGATGAATGCCAGATATCTTTGCATATTTATCTGGACACTTTTAACTATATACAGTCTATTGTACTCGCAAACTTGGACATTGCATGTTGAATTGTCTCAATGTTCAAACTCCCCGACAGAAATCCAACGAGATCGGTCGGACCAATCACCCCACAGCAGAGCCCGCCCTCACATTCCTCTCCCGAGATCCATATCACGCTATTCCCGGCCTGTCGCGCCGGCTTTCGCGTCCGACTTCCGCGACTTCCTCTAGCTCTGTTGCTCATGCGACCATCCGAGCTCCCCGTGACCAACGCCCACAGAAACACGCATCTCCCCGGACCGGCAGCACGCAAGTGCGTGACCTGGGATGCGGCCCCCGGGCGGCGCTCGGCGGCAATGACTAAGAACGACGCGGCATAGGATAATAGATCGATAGTCTCGAAACTATCTATTCAACGGGGAGCCATTGGCTGGCTAGTTCCTTCATTATCTGAGGGAAGTGGTCCTCCTTGACTTGGGCGCTGTCCCTCTTCCCAAACGCATTGTAGAAGCGGTCGAGATTGGGCAACTCTCGCACCAAATTGACGCCGTACAACTCCTTTGAGAAATGCAGGAGGGAATACAGGATGCAGTCGGCAATGTGAACCTTTCGGCCCTGCTCCAGAGTATCACCCTCGTAGTAGTCGCTTAGAAGCGTCAGGCTCTTGTGGCAGTACTCGAACGTCAGCTTGGCCGTCAAAGCATTGGTCGCCTCCATCGGGACAAATAGCACAGAACCCTTGTGGCACGCAAATCCAAAAAAGGTTCCTGCCTCATCAGCGAGACAGAGCATGTCTCGGATCCTCGACCTTTGCTCTGGAGTCTCCCGACGCATGCTAGGCTTGGCTGTCTTGGCCAATTCCACCTGCCAATCCTTGGCGGGATCCGGATGGTCGCAAATGTCTTCGAAATACTCGAGGATGGCGACGGACTGCTTGATAAAGGTACCATCGGGGAGCTTCAGGATGGGTACTGTGCCGCGAGGCTTGCCCTCGGGGTCCTGCATTCCCTCCTGCGTGATGACGACGGGCGTGATTTTGATAAGAGGCGAAGAGAGGAGGCCTTTCTCGGCGAGGTAGAGAAGGATCCGACGGGGATAGACTCCCCATTCCAGGACAAAGAGTTCAAGAGGAGCAGTCATATTGAAGGTGAAGGTTGATTGGGTGATGTTGTGTTGTAAATTGTCAAGTCTGATCTGAATGCTTATTCTGTCTGTAAACTCTATTTCTAATACTAGACGGTGGGCTTTTTATATCTGACTGTAATCCCGGATATTTCAAAAGCTATTAACACCGGCAATAGAGTTTACATAACCAGGTCCCCGAACGGAATGAAGACATGGCATGATTAGTTGACGTCGGCGACTCGGACACTTTTGCGGGTACTTTTTTTTTACGAATCGCTCCGTCACGGTCAACATGAATTACAGTCTGACATGCATATTATACTACCTAATTAGCCAATCCAAGACTGAATATTTCGCTGCGTTATTACCCTAATGAGGTTGTCTTGTACGGGGCGGCCAATTGAGTTCTTTGGCGCTACTAGACTCCCGGTTAAGCTTGTTGTTTGACGTTGACATGACTGCGATATTTGCAAAGTTGATACCTAGCGTAGATCTTGAGCCTCTGGATGGAATTCGATGACATTTAACGAATTGGACACGTACACAGTCGGTGAAGACAAAAGAGGGATTGTGGATGTATCTTGAAGCACAGTTTCTGCTGCCAGGGTCAATTTCTTCTCAATTCAAGGCAACAAATTATCAAATTTATGAATCAGGAGCTTCCCGTCGCAAGCCAAAGCCTAAATTCATTCCACCCCCGAAGTTTCGCAATCTAGTGCTGAGATTCCTAAGCCGGAGTGTCGGCGGTAGGCTTGGCCTCTTTGGTCTCTTTGTCTGTTGCAGCTCGGAGTCTCCTTTCGCGCTCGGCGCGTCCCTCGCTTTGCGGGTCATAGAAGGCTGTTGCAATTATCAGCAGACGATTAAATCAGTTTATGAGACTAAACTCACGTTTTTCCCCAAAGACGGTTGTCCGGATTCCTCGCCGGGGTGTCTCATACGTCCCAGGAATCACGCGGTGAAGAACACACCGGTTATCCCACATAGCTACGGCTCCGACGGTCCACTTCCACCTCACGTAGTGATCGTCGGCTGAGTGTAGATGATAGGCAAAAAAGTCAAGCAGCTTGTCTAGGACAGGATGAGAGAGTGAAATCGGAGTCTTGGTTGTGAGTCTACCCACCTGATTCGACCTTTTTCAACTCGGCGAACCCGGTAACAAAGCCCGGGTTTACGTTGAGAGCTTTGAGACCTGTGACTGGATGAGTTCTCACAGCTGGGTGATGGGTATCGATTGGGGGACGATTCGGCCCGGTTCCCCAAAGGTCAAGGATGGTGTCGTACTGGAGCTGTCGCAATCTTACTATGATGATTCTTAATAATGTGGTCTCATACGTACCCGCGAGGTGTGCACAGCATGGAGACCCTCAACAAACTTCTTCATGGCATCACTCAAGGTATCGTAAAGCCCATAACCAGAGATCCAGGCCGTATCACCACCGACTTCAGGGTGTTCTTCCATGCGTAGAAGGGAGTATGAGGGTGGGTTGATCTCAAATGATGTGTCTGCATGAAAGTCGCCCGATGGCCAAGGCGTGTACTTTGAGATCTCCCGGTGATCTTGCGTGCTTCCCCGAATCACGACGTGCTTGACATCCTTCTGCGCAGGATGCCTGTCAAGAATGCCGTAATGCTCAAAGAGTTTTACTTGCTTCTCGGTGTCGAGATCCTGGTCTCTGAAAAAGACAACACCGCGCTCGTTGACCAGGAGGGCAAGCTCATCTAGCTGCTGAGGGGTAAGCTGCGACAGTTGAACATTTTCCAGGACCGATCCGATGGACTCTGTGAGGTCTGTCTTCTTTGCTACCGAGAACAGCGCTTTCTTGTCTGGATCGGCAAAATGTGCTCGGTCGCGCGGCGGAGTGATTTCTTCGCGAAGAGGCTCTGGGGGACTCCAATCCTTGATCTTAGGGTTGAAATTTGGGTGGATGGTTACTGGGAACCCAGAGTCGGGGGAGATGTGCTTGCGGGATTCGAGATGAGCCATTTTGACAGATTCAGTCGCGGTATTAATTTGACTCGAATGGCTTGTAAATGTTTCAGATAGCTTACAAGAGCTTACAAGGACTCAGTTATACATAAAGACGCGGAGAGAGCTGTCATGTGAGGTTTCATCATCGTGCCGGGAATTGCGCATGCCTGCGCTGTCATGATAGCGAGTTCGACTGGAATTAATCACTATGCAACCACACAAGAAGGGATAAGCTTATCGATCGCTTGATTGCGGGTGGAGGAAGTGGATGAGTTCATAATTTGGTGTATTGTGCCATCAATCTTATCGAGCTTGTGCATACATCACTGGCTGTCGGGAAACATGGCGTGCCCCATGAGCTCGATGGCGTCAACTCCATCGGGAAGAGTACTCCCCCTAATTGATGCAATGTAACCCTTGATAGTTCTACTGGCTGATGCTATGAGTTTAAAGACTGTACATTTATATATCCCTGAAACCTTGTCCTACGCAAATAGATCCTCAACGTTTATTCAGTGAATGCAAGTAATCATGATACCCCAAAATCCCCATGTCGTCGATATGATTGCCGTGTGGGTTTCAGAAGAAACAGTTATCAAAAGCATATCAGTCTGAAGATGTGCCTTCATCCTCCTTTTCTTGTTCCTTCTCAACCAGTCGCTGAAGTTCTTCCCTCTCCTTGATCAGCTTCAAGGCCTTCTTTGAGACAAGAGGAGACTGGGGTCGAAGCTCGCATAGCTGAAGGACATAAGTGAGTTGGCCAAAAACCAAAAAGAGGCCCGCCATCACGATACCAGCCCATGCGGCTAGCACTACCACTGACACGGGTATGTATAGACAGTAGCGAATGAGGAAGGGTTTTGTAGAAGGGTATGTGGCCCTGATGGTTGCCGAAGTAAGGCGCCAGGCCGTTCTCAGGACCCAGGAGCCTTGGAGGAACTGCAGAGGTAGGACAAGACTGCAGAGGAGGATGGCGAGAAATCGGCGCAGGTGAGAGGTGATGTGCGGCTGGAGCCAGAACAGGTGGTAGTGGCCCGAGGAGGGGAGGGTAGGGGAGTTGGCAGAGCCAGATGAGGCTTGGCTCGACGTTTTATCAGTCGATCCGGATGCATCGCTGCTTTGAGGGTTGGACTGCTGCTTTTCCAGCTCCGAGAACTGTTCGACTTGCTGGTTGATCCAGTAGCCATTGAGGATGATCAAGGAGCCGAGAGTCCAGAATATGCCGCTGGACAAGTACTCAAAGTCGGCCGATGTTGTGTACTGGAAGCATCTGAAAGCCATGATGAAGAAGTAAAGTTGATAAAGTGTTGAAAAGAAGATCGGTGTGGTTAATGAAAATAGTGGGAGGGGCTCATGTTATTGTAGTCGAGTGTCGGTCCCTTATGAGGCCCAACTGCCGAAACCTGTCCTCGCTGATCCTCCTAAATGGCCTGATTGCTGATGCCTGGGGTCCAATAGTTTCTGCTCAGCAAAGAATTCTGGTGCCTGGGTAGGATCCGCGGCGCGACGTCATCCCCGCGCAAAATACTACAGTATGAGACAACAGTGCGAAGTCAATCCTTAGCGATTGACAGCGGCAACTAGATCCTACGCGTGTCACAATGAGTTGTCACAACGTGCAGAATTCCCCATTTGGAAGGTGAATCTTTGCAAGTCGAAGTGTTCAATTACGTAGAGCTTTAGAATTTGCAGTGTGACCCGGTTGATGTTACTTGACGAGTACCTAACAAATGGCATCAAATCAAGCAAGAATACTTGTACTAGATAATAGTAACAACAGAGTATATACTTGTGATCTTATCTACCGGTCTAAGCGAGCGAGGTTATATCCTATTTACACGAAACAACTCGTCCTCCTCCTCCTCTAGCACCTCCTCGACACTGTACAAACTGAAACGAACGTCTAACTAGTCCCCCATCCATCGTACACACCATCTCAGGCACCCTTGTCCCATCACTCACCACCAAGCCCCTTACATCTGTAGCCCTACATACAACATTCATCTAGCAGGTAGCTGGGGGGTTCGAGTTCTCCTTTCCAGCATTCACCGTGATGGTCCACGACCCGCTCGGGCCGTTGACCTGGACCGAGACATCCTCAGCATCAGGATTCTGGGCGAGTGCGGCATTTACAGCAGCGCCAATGACATCAGCCTCAGAGCCCGAGGTGCTGCACTCGCTCTTGGTGGCCTCGTTGATCTGGCCCGAGATGACGCCAGCGATGGCGACGCCGGCTGCGTTGGCCACAAACGGCTGGTTGAGGAAGTCCATGAGATCCTTCCCGACAGTGCCTCCCTTGGCATAGTCGGCCAACGTGATCCAGGTGTTGATGCCAGTGAGGAGGGCTGCCTGACCGCCGTACTTGACGCAGTTGAAGACTGCCTGGCAGTTGTCCCTCAGGTTGCGCTCCTCGATATCACGAGTGCTGAGGCTGACGTTGTACTTGTTGGGGTGCGACTTGGCCATGATCTCGTCGACATCCCACTCCTCATTGACGATTTTGTGAACTGCAACTGTTAGCTAGAGTGAAAGATGTGAGTGCATGAGAGTAGAATACCCTTATCATCCCACTTGTGAGCGGGGACACCGGTGTAGACACCCTTGGCAAGCTGGTGCCAGCGGATCGCGAGGCCATTGTGGTCTCCGAGCTCGCCGTGGACGGTGGCGGCCACCTGACCTGCGCCGAGAGCAACAGCTGCGGCCACGATGAGTTGCTTGAACTGCATGTTTGCGGATGTTGGACTTGAAGAAGTGAAGAGAGACTGGGCTCTGAGAATGCCGAGTTTTGAAAGATGAGTTGAGAAGGCGTTGGAATTGGAGTGATGAGATGCAAAGATTTTCAGCAAGACTGCTTCTTCTTATGTTTCTCGCCTTCTCGCCTCATGATACTACGGTTCCTGAGTACACTGTGTTTTCGCATCTCTTTGCCTCTGCTCCTTCTGCCACGGCGTGGGCCTTCTCAGGAACCAGAAATGACAACATTTCGAGACGTCATCACACTCTCAAACAGATCAATGCTTTAACAAGCTAACTGCAATATTCCTTCGAATCCTACTAGGTAGCAGTATTTCAAAAATTCAAGATTCGAAACAGTCTACGCGATGGCCATCAGCCTTGTTGATACTACAAGTTCAGTTGATCGCCGACGCATCATCATCAGATGAATCAGATCAGTACCTGAATAAGAAACCATAATCTATTCCTTTGAATCCTCCTAGGGTGGCAGTCTTTTTTTCAAACTCTAATAGTACTATACCTGTTGCTGTGGACTAAGAAAACCGCTCATAGTTTTTCACCGGAGAGGCTTGGCTCCGCGGACCTCCGGTTCCTGTCCTAGCGCATCAAATGTCCCAATAGATACCCATGGACCCAGCCGAATTGATTTTCATGTGCAGATCTTGGCCAGCAATGGAAGCTGACAGTATCCATGGCGGAAACTGCCGTCGAAGCTACAGCCCCCAAATCCCCGATTCGGAGCCGAAACTGCCGTGTTGGCCCGTCATGGTTCCATCCGGCAAGGCTATGTCGGCCGACTATGTGACGATCGACCTGCGTGCCCCTCGACTTTGGGAATAGAGCTTACTGGGATCAGCAACGCGTGCAACATAATCCAAGACATTTTTCCCAACTAAAACAGCAACTCGCCAAACTGACAAACCCAGCGTCGCCCGGCGGCAATGCGCCAAATCCTTCAATGACAATCCCCTCAGCCCTGGCGGGATCGACACGCAAGCGTCATACATCTCCGAGTCAGGCTGTGTACCTTTCCTTTGTCTCTCTGACTAGTGCATGATCAAAGTACATGACCGGATCATCGGCGGATAAGCGGAAGCCGTCGGGAGGGACTTTGGCCTTTTTACCGCCCTTTGTCTTGGGGGCGGCTTGAAGATCGTAACTGAGAACATGTTCACTGCCCCGGACTACTTTAATTCTGTTGCCTGGATTGTGGGGATGATGGGACGTCCATCATATTTGGCAAGTCGTAGGATTTGCAGGGTGTAGAGCTTTGTCTGAAACTTCGTTGGAGAAGGATTCAGGATGACGAGAGAGGCTTGACACCAGGGGGAATCGGGAGTTTCTACAGTGACGAACAACATACAGGAGGCAAGAAGAATCAAAATGGAAGAGGCAAAGGAGACTAGGAAAAGTATAAAGATGACGGGAAAGCTCCTCTAGCAGCTCATCTTCACCAACACACTTCCACTCCAACTTCCAAAGCATCAACAGCAAACTCTCAATCACCAACAACCACTTCTCAACTTCATCCCCCCAAACCAACCTTCAAAATGTTCTTCAAGACTGCCATCTTCTCCGTCTTTGCTCTCCTCGCCGCCAATGGAGCCATGGGCGCCGCTCTCCCCGAGGAAGCTGGAGACATGCAGATCCTGATTGCTACCGACGCTTGTAAGTGTCTCAACCTGCCTTGCACAGACATTTGAAACTGACTGTCCTTAGACTACGCCTGCAACTGCCCCAACAACTGCAACCACAACCAGGGCTCCAGCTGCAAGTTCTACTCTGGTCCTTCTGACACCGACACCATCACCGAAGGAAGTAAGTGACCGCAACATCTACCCTGGAAAAGATGAAAACTAATTCTCTCCAAAGCTTGCGAGTACCCCAACGGCAACCACTTGGCTTCTCTTACTTGCACTGCTTAAGCTTAGTGCCAGAAGAGATTACTCCAAGTGATCACACTTCAGAGCTGACAACTAGATTGTACAGTGACGCAGAGAGCGATGTGTAGGAGGAACGTGTGCGTGTGATTTGAACAAGACATACCTACTGTAAATAGATGGTATATCCAATCGTTTGTATATATTCAGAATAAAGTCCGGACTTTTATAACCTTTCGACCTACCCAAGTGATATAAACAGAGTTACGCTTTCCATTTCACCAACTAGTTAGAAGTCCCAGTGTGCCATTATATGATGATTATGATTAATACTCATTGGTACAATAGAAGAAAACTACACCAGCATCTATCGTTTAAACAGTGATCTAAAGCTTTTATCTAACACAAATAAAATTTCTTGTACTCCAATCCATTCACCCACTGCTGCATCAATTCATCAAAGCGGAGGCCAGTCTCTCTATTAATGCTTGTGTGAACGATATCGTGAATGCCCAAAGGAGTGGTCAGCAGCACGGAAACTCCTCGAGACAACACGAGATGTTCGGTACCAGTTGACCTCAGGCTCACCAAGACATTCACCAACAGTGACAGCTAAGAATGTGTGAGAAATCAATGGGACAAATGTGATGAGAGGTCGACTTACCCCTCTTGGAGGATCGAAGTACGGCATCGATGATCAAGGGAACCAAGTTTTCAACCGTGCTCTGATGAACATCATGCATCAAGGTGATGGAGCCACCACTTTGGAAGCCAGCCTGGAAATGACTCAACGCAGTTCCAACAGTCTCGGATGTTTTATGCTGCCAGTCAAACGTGTCGATGTCGGCATGAATAACCTTGTACCCAAGCTCACCGAGGACACGCAGGGTCAAGTCATTGGAGCTGAGGAAGGGCGGTCGCATGTAGACGGGGTATTTGCCAAGGATGCTGATGAGTTCGTCCTCAAGCCTGGTCATTTCCGTCCTGATACCTGTCTCGTCTAGGTTTGTCATTTTGGGATGGCTGTAACTAAGGGCTTGTAAGTATCGACTTGTTCAGAAGTGCTTGAAGGTGTCAACATACGTGTGGGAGGCAACTTGATGGCCCTCATTCACCATCCGAAGAATCGTAGAGCGATGATGCTGAATATTTGCCCAGTTGTTTCCGTTGACAAAGAAAGTAGCTTTGATACCAGCCGCGGCGAGTTGGTTTAAGAGTGACTCTGTATAAGCAAAAGGGCCATCATCGAAGGTAAGGGCTATAGTTCCCTCCTGGGTGCATCTATGGATAGTAACACCTGCCGCGACAGTATCATGTGATGCTGGGACCCAAGCAGCTGTAAGCTGCAAGCCAGAAAAGAGAGTGAAAAGTATAGAACGCATTATTATATCCAGTGTTTACACCTGCAACAGAGGTAACTAAACGAGTGAATGAAGGAAAGGAGCATGCTGGAAATTTTAGAAGACGATTCTTCATCGAGAAATCCAATTCTTTATACGCTTGATTATCTACATTAAACCGCGCTCAGATGTCTCGTAGAGTCATGGAGCTGTGCGGTTGGGAATTCCCAGCCGTGAACTAAAGCGCTTCCAGCCCTCAACAGACAAATCTCTCTCTACAACACGGAAGAGGCTGGATTAAGATAGACTTTGTACAGCCTCCCGGATGACATGAAAATTCGGGGCGTAGAAGTTGCCTCTAATGTGCAGCGTCGAGCTTCGGGTGGCTTGGCAGAGTTTTGCGAGTTAAGCTTAACTCGCCGTGAGCTGGTTGTCGTTTGCAGAATCGGGGCTACTATGGCGTCAACGAGCAGAAAGTTGGGTCCTGTGGCCATTGTAAAGACCCAAGTGCTCGGTCTCAGCACATTAATCCAGCTACCACCGTTGTGCCATTGCTTCCGGAGGCTTGACTTGTAATCCTTGTGCTGGTTATTGCGCTTGTTACTCACCTTGGGTGTAAAGAAGAAGATCAAGATAATAATATTGCTGCTCGGGCCGCAACAGACTTTGACACCACACCTCGAGGTTGCAGAGATGCCAGCGAGGCGTAAAAGAACAGCTCTCAACCTTTTCTAAGAAAGAAGAAGGCTAGGGCTGTCAGTCAAAATAAGGTTATTACAACCAGCGAGGCAGGGTCCCCCGCATGAATTGAAGCTTAATTCAGCGGCGAATCCGACGACTTCAGCCCAGGCATAACTGACACAACCATAGCGGCGAAGTAAAAGAGCTCCCCGACTGACCAGGTCAGACCAAGTTTGGATATTGATTCAAGGAGATGACTTCCCGAACAGGAGTATCGCCTAGACGCCCTACGCCGTGGTTCTTGACCGTTCGCAATTGCCAAAGTTCCCTACACTGGGCGCCGAGTAGTTTCCGACAGGATAATCCCGACAGACCAGTGTAGGCCAGGCTGCTCACAATACAGTGAATGAACAGATATGGGATCCAAAATAGGTTTCAGTTCTATCTAATACATTACAATCATACACTTGACTCCTGTGTCTTCAATGATAACCGTTCGTTGTCCCGTTCGTCTTGGCACCTCCTGAAGTTGACGATGTCGACAAGAGTTCATCCACCATTAACCGACAGCAGCCCAAATACTGTGTTGGATCACACAGCGAGGACAACTGCTCAGAGTCGAGATGCTGTGTGACTTCCTGTACTTTTCCCAGTGCCTCTAGTAATGAGGTGTTGTGGTCGAGCGCTGAGACACACGCCCCGTAAACAATCTCATGAGCCTCTTGTCGTCCTACATGCTCGGCCAGCTTCATCATGACGGCTTCAGCAACGATGAGGCCCCGCGTTGACTCAAGATTAGCCTTCATCGCGTCTTGGTTAACTTGGAGCCCGGATAGAGCGAAGTTGGCTTGATAAAGGGAGCCAACTGCTGCAATAAAGGCTACGGGCAGCGCTGCCCACTCCAAGTGCCAAGGGCCTGAGGCACGCTCAAAGTCAGACACCATGGCATCTAGCACCAAGCCGGCCTGTGCTCGAAGTATCTTGGACTGTGCTAGGATTATCTCACTTGAGATTGGGTTTCTCTTTTGTGGCATTGTTGATGATGCCCCTCGATGAGGCACGAACGGCTCAGCAACCTAGTGCAAACTCAGTCAGTCTTCCACCTCACAATTCATCATCAACCGGGTTGGCCTACCTCATTCAGCTCATTGGATGACATCACAATCAGATCAAGAGCAATCTTTCCCAAAGACCCTCCAACTAAGGCCAAAAAGTTGACAACCTCTGCGATGGTGTCTCTGGCAACATGCCAGGTTATCACCGGGTCGCGGAGCCCCAGGATAACGGCCAACCTCTTCCGTACACGGATACCGCTGTCTGAGCTTCCCAGTGAAGCTAATGTGCCAGCTGCACCGCCAAATTGTACGAGAAGGCAGCGTTCATTGATCTGTTGTAGGCGCTCTGCGTGGCGGCGGAGCCCAGAGAGCCACACGCCGCATTTGTAGCCAAATGTAATAGGAAGGGCATGTTGTAAATGTGTCCGACCTGCCATGGATGTGTCGCGGTATCTGGCAGTCATGGACTCAAGAGTGGCGACTGTCTCGTTCAGTAGCCGCTCTACGATAGCGATGCCATCCTTGATCTGTAGTTGAGAGGCCAAGTCCATGATATCTTGTGTTGTAGCTCCCCAGTGAATGTATCCAGCTGGAAGCATGTTAGCGATAACTTCTCATTGGCAGTTTGTCTCAACTCACCCTCCTGATGAGGAACCCACGAAGCCATCTGCTCCACAAGTCCGAGGATGGGATATCCTACAATCTCAGATCGCTTTGCCAGCAACGGCCAATCGATCTTGGAGACATCGCAATGCTTACGGATGACACTGGCAGTTCCCGAAGGAATCACATCTTCATCCTCTTCAGCCTGTGCAAGAGCGCATTCCGCCTCGATCAGTTTAGCAACATAAGATCGCTCTGAGAAGCACTCGCGGATCTCTCCAGTTCCAAATGTGTTCCCAAAGAGGGTCGAGTCGAACACAGTAGCAGCAGCCATGATTATTAGCCGAGGGATTGGGGTTAAAGAGCGACAAGCCAAAGGCCGGGCATACGGGAGCCGGCATTTATGTATTCACCCATTACAGCGGTCCACAGCCAAAGCACCAATAACATGCCACAAGGCCCAACATTCCGCCAATTATTGTGTCTATCCCGTCGCCTTGTACGACTTTGAAGCAGGTGTGGAGAGCGGGATACGGCGCCGACCTCGCTTACAGCGGGATAAGACGACGGAATAGCGGGATAACGGGATAACGGCGTAACACTACTCCACGATCAGCATAGGATCCAGAATCCAACGGTTTTACGCCGTTTGTTCTCCGCATTTCCTTCCCCAGAGCCAGGATTTCTCCATGGGGCAGATGTAGCGTGGTCGGAGGTGAGAGCTAAATGGCCTAGACCAGCAAGTGGTCCGCGAGTATATAGATGAGAATCATGTCTACCGAGTTCCATTTCCATTCACAAGAGTTCACCGGGTTTCTTCCTTGACTATCTCACTGTGACTGGGCCCCAAGTTGCCTCTTTTCTCTTACAATCCCTTGATTCGAACCATGGCTGCCACCTCGAACGATGTGAAGCCCTCTGAGCTCGACGCAATCCACGATGAAAAGATGCTCGAGCAGGATGAGGCAAAGGCCGTTCAGGGCGACTACTCCGGTGCCGCTGCCAAAAAGGATCCTGCTGAGATTGCTCTGGTTCGAAAGTTGGACAGAATGATCATGGTATAGTCAAGCCTCAATATGATTGTCACGTATGATTGCTAACTGGTCAAGCCCATCCTCTGGGCCATGTACTTTCTCAACTACCTAGACCGAAACGCGTTGCCCCAAGCCCGATTGAACACTCTCGAAGCAGACCTGAACCTCAAGGGTGTTCAGTACAACACAGCCATCTCGATCCTGTTTGTTGGTTATCTCCTGATGCAAGGTATAAATCCTGCTTTCAGCATCAAAAGTCTCAGACTGACTCCTTTTCAGTCCCGTCAAACATGTTCATGACACGAACTCGGCCGTCCATCTACCTCTCAGTCTGCATGATTGGCTGGGCCGCGGTCTCGGCTTGCACTGCAACTGTCACAAGCTACAGTGGCTTGATTGCCTGTCGGTTTTTCCTGGGCTTTGTTGAAGCTGTAAGTTCTTGGTACACAACTTGACCTTCTCTCACTAACTTGGCTCCTTTAGCCATTTTACCCCGGTGCCTTATACCTGCTATCGATCTATTACACACGAAAAGAACTCGCCACGCGCATCTCGCTGCTATACACTGGTCAAGTTGTGAGCACAGGGTGCTCAGGGCTTATTGCCGCAGCCACATTTTCGACGTTGGATCAGGTCAAGGGAATTGCTGGCTGGCAATGGTACGTACATCTCTAAGTCGACGGGTCTTGCTGTTCGGTATTCTGACCAACAAACTCCAGGCTCTTCATTATCGAAGGCTCCGTCACCGCCATTGTCGCCATGTTTGGCTTCTTCCTGCTCCCCGACGATCCCTCGCAAACACGCTGGCTCACTCCGGAAGAACGAGAGCTCTGCATCAAGAGAATCAGCCGTGATACCGTCGGCCAGCAGACTCGCGGTTCGACCTGGGAGGGTCTGAAGCAGGCGTGCAAAGATCCTCGAACGTGGCTCTTTTGCCTCATGCAAAATCTGCACATCAGGTTTGTTACTGATTGTCTCATATGAAACTCCCGACCTAACCAACTTGCAGTGCATGTTCGTTCAACAACTTCTTCCCTACCATCATCCGAGCCATGGGATTCAAATCAACCACGGCCCTCCTCCTTACTGCGCCTCCATACTTTGTATCTGGCTTCCTCGGTATTCCCTTTGCCTGGTCCTCTGGTCACTTCAACGAGCGTACTTGGCATATCACAGCCGGACTCTCCCTGGCAGTTATCGGCTTCGTAATCTCATGTGCAACACTCGACGTTGCAGCACGCTATACAGCAACTTTTCTGTACGCCACGGGTGCTTACTCTGTTGGATCCGTTCTTCTCGGCTGGGTCAGCAACACTCTCTCGCAGACTCCAGAGAAGAAATCGGTTGCGTATGCCCTGGTCAATGTCACTGCCAACCTGGCTTACATCTACTGCGCTTACCTCTGGCCCTCGTCCGATGACCCCAACTATCTGATGGGTTTCTCTAGCATGGTTGTGTTTGCTGTTACGAGTATCCTGTGTGCCTGGGCCATGAGGTTCTGGCTGATGCGACTTAACCGAAAGCTTCGCGAGTCGGAGAACGAAACGGCTGCTCTTTATGCTTACTAGTTGGCTTGAAAACCTATATCCAGAACCTGGCCACAGCAATAATGTACAGGTTACTTGAGAAGAGTTATGGGATCATGTATGTAGTCTAAAACAAGTTCTGCATACAAACTGGATGCGATTAATCAAAATTGGGCTTGCAAGCGTGTTTCTGCCAAGTTCCCACGATACCTCATCCTTGCTATAGAACCATGCTAACTAATTCATTCACCCAGTCTTCAAATTTCGGTTGGTGTGAGTAACCCCGCATGTAGATAGATCGTGTGACTTTTCGTCATCCTAGACCGGCGCAAACTGAATCTTGACAACCTTTTCAGATGGCGTCAACCGTCGACAATTCCATCCCAAGCTCATCTGGTAGCCGAATTCCAGGCCAAGTGTGGTATGTTTAGATCTCAACTACACTGCAACTATCCTCACTCCCGCTCTGTTGCTGACATTAATCATACAGTGACCGTTGTAGGCGGTATGTATTATTGGAACAACTTAGCTTATCATATCTGGCACATCTAGTTTCATTGTTGCATCTTATTGGCCATTTCCACTAACTCAGACCTCAGAAGGAAAATCAGATGCCACGGCCAAGATGATGACGTGAGTGTGAGAGTTCTATTTTTACTGATCGTTCACTAACCCAAGTCTCAGTGTTTAAATTGTCTTCAAGCAGGCGTTGTCTGCGTTACCACCGCCAAGTTGAAAAGAAATAGGAAACGCAAAAGGTATGCCAAATGTCCTTAGCTCCCGTCATGTTCTAACAAGGACGGCTTCTATGAGGCCGAAGGCATTGAACAGCGCCGAGAAACGCCTCCGGGGAATGGCCAGCATGCCCAACCCGTAGTGCAACAACTAGGAGAAGTGATGACTCCACTATCTCAAAGTACCATCTCATCACGCACCATGGTGCTCCAACAGACCGCCCAAAGCCTACCGTTATCTGTTATGCCCAATACCACAGATAGTAACACAGTAGCAGCGAACCAACTCAACACCATCAAGTCAGCAGGTGAACCGGTCATTGGCCATATGGGACGCCTCGTGGCCGACGATCGACAAGCCTCCATGTTTGGTGGCTCAACCACAGGCGTCCATTTCATCAGCCAGGCCGAACAACAACTACAGTTACTTCAGATGCACAAGGATGCGTTTCCTAGTTGTGCATACGGCTTGTACTTACACAGTCCCTGGGGGGCTTCCACACAGAACTCAGTCGCCCCCATAATTTCGGATATCGCCATGCAACTACCTCACAATACAGTAGATATTGTCGAAGCAACAATTAATCAATGGACTCCTTTGTATCCTATTGTCCATAAGCCATCAACTCTGGATTCTGTCGGGAAATTACTTGGAGGTTACGAGGTAACAAGCTCTGACATTGCTGTACTGTATCAGATGCTGGGCCTGGTCGCTCTTGGAACTATCGGCCAGGCTGGTGACTGCATCCAGCAACACCATCACTTTCTCTGCCTCTCCCAGCGCTTCTACTTGATCTCTACAGCCTTGTTTGACAGAGTAATTGATCAACCAAGTCTTCAAAGCCTACAAGGTCTCGTCATCATGCAAATATACCTTCAGCTGTCCGGACGCTACTCTACAGCGTCTCACATATCGGGAGTAGCAACTCGGTTAGCTCAAACCCTAGGACTTCACCGGCATTCACATCGTTTCAAGTTTGACCCTCTAGAAACAGAGCTCAGAAGGCGAGCCTGGTGGTGTCAGTACTCACTAGACGCGTCAGTATCACTCTTCTCCCACGGTTCTTCCTGTACTAAGCATGTATCAGGTTCTCGAGTGCCTATCACGGAATGCCTCGCTTAATCCGGGATCAAGACGTCGATACTGACCTACCAACAAGCGTGGATCACGACCTGCTGTCGCGAACACACGTCGAATTCCCACTACCAGGGGAGCGATCGCAAGTGGACACTGCGATTAGCCTGTTCAAGCTCGCTCGGATCATTGGCCGGGCACTTGAAGACCTCTATACGACGACCAGGCGTCGTGGCGGAGTAGCCAAGATTGCACATCTACAAGCCGAGCTCATATGTGGGAGCGGGTGGTCCTCGAGCCCGAAATCGACCCTGAGCTAGCAACTCCACCTGCAAACATGTCCCTTGAGTCTATGTTTCTCAGAGTCGCGCATTGCGTCGCCACGATCCACGTCCATCGACCTGCTCTCTCTTTCACGACTGCCGATGCTCAGTTCGTCTCATCACTCAAGGCTTGTGGTCACGCTTCCGCTTCCCTTGTCAGGCTACTGTCGTCTGGTCTGGCCATTCTCGGAGCCGATCAAGCAATGAGTCATGCCACAGAATATCCGGCAAGTGAGTGGCCAGAGAGCCTGCTTGTCACCCTTCTCTACCCCAATGGAATCCACATGCTCTGGCAAGCAGGCCTCACGATACTCTTTGCCGGTTGGAAAGGGTATCCCGTAACCGTTGACCAGGATGAGAGCCTCATCCAGTCATGCATCGAGACGCTGCGACAGCTTCATGCGCACACGGACGATGTCGGGAACCATGTTGGACAATGTGCAGACGTTTTGGAGTTGCTGCGAAAGAAGATATTCTCGGACCTCCAAGCGCCGCCTGATCTCGAACAGCTTCAGTGGAACGTTTGGGATTGGCCCATGGCATCGGCGTTGGAGCTTGCGAATACGTTAGATACGGCGCCTTTAGACTTGGATTTGGATCCGGAGAGATGGCTGTAAAATAGTGCCTTAGAGATTAGCAATTCCAGCAGGTTCTGACAGTGCTTCGTCGTGGATCATCCCTACTCATGCTCAATCGGGCCTCCATCGATATCTCTTCGCTATCCTTTTCACACTCCGTGGCACGTAGAATCACGCTCCTCGACGCGGGCATCCACGTTCAAAGCAACACCATAGATATTGAGCAAAATTCTGCGAAATGTCTTAGTTGTGGATTGTGTTTCGTGTTACCAACCAAGCACCTCAATTGCAAGGACTCGTCGCCGGTCTGCGAACACATCCAATTCCACAACCAGTTCTTGTCATTCATATTTGGCGTCATATACGGCATGTCGGGGAGAGATAGAGCTCCAAAATGAGACACTAATATCAGGTAAGATGATTAAATGGGGCGTAAATCGTGAACTTGATTCGTATACTAATTCAAAGGTTGCCGCTGTCGTGACGAGTCTTGTGGTCGTCTGCGCAACGCGCGGCGTCGCTGTCACCGGGTTGGTTCGACGTGGTATATAGTTGGTCGTGCGAAGAACTTGGATTCATAATAAAAGGTGTAGATATACAGGGCAACGGTGTCGGTCCCTGGAGGAGAGAAGTAAAGAGCAGTCAGTGATGACTGGGAACAAGTTCGACCACCTCTTCAACGCCTACCAAGATCCCAAAAAATAACTCCTGTACAAGATCCCATTCGGCAATTCAGCGATATCATCGACGGCGTAACCCAGCGTAACAGATTCCAACTCATAAAGAAAGGGAGGGTATCAGTGGGAAAACATCAAAAGAAACCAAAACGGGCACCTAAGCTCTAAATATTGTCGGCGTTTCAAACGTTGGCAGAGTCGTCACTTAGAGGTCATCATCCTCCCAGTTACCTTCTACCTCTATTGTCGTGCCTAGGGCCTCCCTGCCCTGCCGGATCATGTCTTGAAGCTGTTTGTTGAAAGCGTTTATCCGCACATCCGTATCTCGCTCCTCCATCTTGCGACGCGCCGCAAGGTGTTTGGCCTCAGCGTTGAGACGCGGGCTAGCTTCCACTGAGGCACGTGGTGAGGCCGTCGAGGCATTGCTGTGGCTACGGCGATGCGATGACAGAGTGGGCGTCGAAGACGGGGCGACGGAGTTTCGGCGTCGTGAGGGTTGAGGGATCTTGCTGGGGGAAGGAGAGCGAGCAGAAGCGAACGAGGCGGTCGATGCCAGAGTCGGAGAGAGCAGAGGAGGTGTGGGAGCATGGGACAGGCGGCTAGAAGGTCGGCTCGCGGGTCGGCGCTGGGTGGGTGTAGATGCTCCGGAGAATCGGGATGCAGGCGTACTAATACGTCGACCAGTAGCCATAGACGGGCCCGAATTTCGTGATCGAGGGGTCGGGCGATGGGAAGCACGTCGCGGTGGAGGGGTAGGTTTGGGTGCGGCGAACTGTTGATCACTGAACTTTTGATCACTCACTATAACCCAGTTCCTACCAAGCTCATCGCGATTATCAGTATGCCTCCGTTTGGGGGCCGGTCCAGTCGGGGTCGACGCGCCGCTATTGATGGTCTCCTCAAGGGAATCGGGCTGATGACCAAAGTAGTCGTTGTCTTGGGAGGGGGGGAATCGGCCGGGCACGTGCTGATTGTTGACCTGCTGCTTCTCGTCCGCCAGAGGCAGTTCCTCTACCCTGCCAGCGGTCATCGCAAAGGCCTTACCACCGCCAGCTTGGAAGCCTCGGAATGCACTAGACGTGCAGAACTCCCATACCTTCCCAACAACCCCGCCGATGGTAGAAAATGCGAAGCTACCCCAGCCTTGTGATGGGATCGGCTGGGAAGGGAGGTTGAAGAGCTGCGTAGGACCAATAGCACTTCGATCGATTTCATCGTGTGCTCGTTTTGAGCCGAGAGTCTTTCTGTAGTTGAAGTCGGAGTTGTACATGCTCTCGCCGAGATTACCGCTGTCATAGGGACCGCCATTTGGAGTATCAAGCTGACCGGCGAGCTGGTAGCGCCTGTCATCGTTTCTCATTTGCGCCACTGGCGTACCGAAGAAGCCGTTTTTATCGAGGTCGCCATCCATACGGATATCCTGGGATCGGGACAGGTCATGGCGATTGCGCTTGCGCTTCGTAGCGTATACGTCATGGGTAGCACGCGGGGATGCGTATCCAAAAGTTGCGCTCGAGCCCGGCGACATGGGCGGGCGGAATAGGCTCGAGTGAACGCCCTCGCCGTGAAAGGCGCCGGGCATGTGGAAATGCGACGGGACGGTCATTGCGTCTGGATAGTAGGAATGCGAAAAAGCGGGTGTCATGCGCTCGCAAGGATGAAGCCGGGCGAGCTGTCTAAGCGGCGGGAGAGCTGAGATAAACGAACCAAGCTCAGCAGCAGCCGAGACACATGTCAGGGTCGCGATTCTTGAGCGGGGTCTGAGATGAACGGAGCCGTAGAATCGGATCGGGAGGCGGAGTTGAAATCGAGGTTTAAGGCGGAGAGAAGATTGAAGTTTGATTGGGGAGGCGAGAGAGGGCGATGTTTGGGGTCGCCTCGTGACTGGCGTTGTGAGGTCTTGTGCCTTGGTCGGATGGGATGGAATGTTGACAGCGGGGACGAGAGGGGAAGTTGATGGCCTCTGTCGCTGCCTGGCTGCAAGCACCAACTCAAACAGAAAAGCCGTCAGAAACGTGGGATGATGCACGGCAAGCCCAAGTCAGAAGTGAGGGCCTTGAAAGCGAGGCTTCTTTGCTGTTGATTGTCGCAGTCTGGTGACGTCCAGCGCCAAACGCTTGTTTTGTTTGGCCGGGGTCACGGTTGGGGGGCCAGCGTCTTTGGCGGCGGGTGATTGGTGCAGCTGCAGCTGATTGATTGATTGCCTAGAGCTGGGGGGCGGAGGTTTCAAGGTGGGTGCGTGGGTGGTGCAGGAGGCCCGCGATGGATGCAAGTCAGCGTAGATATGTCTAAGAG